>BQKZ01000062.1:194149-215329 GCA_036244855.1 Temnopleurus reevesii
CCCCCCCCCCCCCCCCCTCGCTCGGTCCCGACATGCTGTGGCCCCTGTTTTTCATACAATTCCAAGACCGACTATACACAATCAGGAGCAGCAAACGCTTTTAATGGAGAAGAATTAGATGTGACCGACGAAAGAATAGTGAAATTTAATATAGCTGACTAAAATATATGCTGCTTCAATAGTTCAATTAGATGCGCTTTTAATTTCTGGGCATATATTACCATAAACTCGAACTAAGGATGATAAACTACCTGAATTAGGTATGTTCTTGCGCACTAGCCGAGGCTAGGTCCAAGCACACGTGGTAGTCTGCAAGCACATGCCCAAGTTGAACTGCCATCCACTGTTTGGGTTATTTTCGATTAGTGTGTACGGGTTGTTGAAGACAGGGGAATGACACACATCTATCCATCTCAACATCCATTAAATGTGTAAATTCTGCTCCCCGGACAAAGTTAAGAGGTGTTATAATTTTTTAGTATAAATTTAGGGTCTGATTTAAAAGGCTAGAAATGAGGGGTGATGGGAGGAGCGGAGGCACATAGGGGGTGTGCGCCACCTGTCATCAGGTTAGTCTGCAAACACAGACCAGGTCAAAACTAACATGACATCTCCCTAACTAACTTGAAATTAATTTGTATTTCTAGAGGAAGCCATGACACATACTGCCTGCTTCACTATTGTAGTTTCTTGCTGCAGAATCTGTATCATTATGATTTTGCATTGCGCAAATTGCTTCAAACAAGAGAGAGAGAGAGAGAGAGAGAGAGAGAGAGAGAGAGGGGGGGGGGGGGGGGGGGGGGCGCAAGTAATTCAGAGAGGAGGGTTTGGTGATAGTTTCTACACGGGACCGTTGTGCAAGAATTGCCGAACAAATTATATGCTCCATCAATAATGAATCTTCACAGGATACAGTTCAAAAATATTTATTTCACGGTATAAGAGCTAGTAGGCTAATGGAAGAGCATTTTAAACCTTGCAAAAGGAAGGCTAGAACAAAGTTCTTCAATATCCACTGATTTATTTTTTTAATCTCTGAATCAGTATTAAGATATGCATATTAATGAGGTCGGTAACGTTGAAGCTTGATGCAGGTTCAGTATACTTTCTACTTCATCATGTTCATGACGCAGATTCTAATGAGCAAATCCTTATAATTTGAAACTATTTTTTTTGTCGTACGATCGAATATGTCACTTTTATATTTATCATGTTTATAGGAGCCTAGCCGGCCGGTAATCATGTTGTTAATGTCTTTATCAATATTGAAGTTGATGATCTGTGAGGCTAATGGGAATATTAGGCATTTTACAATTGCCATGCACGCGAGTATAAAATGAGTAAATTCAGATGATTTCAAAAGATGCCATCTTACACAACGTCCCTACGACGTTGAAGTTCGTCATTTTGATGAAGATTCTTAACCAACACGATGTAACTGTGAGAATACATTGGGTATCGCGGTATTATGATAGTAGCGGAATCATATAAACATACAAAATCAAACTTCTAACATTCTATATCCAGACTCCATAACGATTAGTTAAACCAGTCCCCCTTGACGGTCAACCATGTCAACTGCATATTCCAAAATGCCGGAAAAAGATGCTCCTTATTTTGAATTCTTGTCCTCGTTGTTGCTTGAACTTGCATCCTTGTTGAACTCCCGAATAGTCTGTGCCAGGATCTTCAATCCCTAATATAAATCAAAATGAGAAAGGAATGCTAAACTAAAGCCATTTTTTATTTCACTTTTTTCTGATTCAGATTATTTATAACTGTCCATTTTTGAAGGCCGACTCACACCTGTGTCGGCCCAGCGTTCTTGAATATCAAAATGTTCCAACTATCGCACAGCATACGCTGATCAGACGTTAGACTGACGTTCGGCTTGCGTTCGAAGAGCGTACGACGAACCTTAGTCCACCATATGACCTGCGTCCGGGGAGCGTTTTTATTCATAAAAAAAACTAGATCATTCTTATAACCAAGTCGATATTTCTCTTTTATTCAATTAGACTAGTCCCATTTTCAGAAAAGTAGAAAGCAAGAGGCAAATTGTGTTAATGCAGAGTTAAGAACTGTTTTACCCTAATTTGAGGGTGCTGAATCCAGTAATGTTGTTTGCCAAGGCTGAATTTGCCGGCAAACCCCTCAAATTGGCAATTCAAAATGGCGCCTGGAAATCGACATATTTAGTCATTCAATGACACCAAATGAGCTACTTTCCACTTCATAAACATGTTTTTATTATGAGAGNAGAGAGGAAGGTTTGGTTATAGTTTCCCCAAGAGAAGGTTGTACAAGAATTGCCGAACAAATTAGGCATATGCTGTTTCGATAATTAATATTCGCATTTATAATACAGTATAATACAGTATTCATAATATAAGAACAGCTTCATTTTTCGCAATAATGAAAATATTTCTTGGTGTTGGTATCACAAGTCCATCCGATCGATTTCTGGTTCCACTAAACAAGCGAAGCGACAATAGTCGATTCATCCCCGAAATGGTTGTGTGAACAACCTATAGCAACGACCCAACTTTGCTCTCGGTTCCAAGAAATCGCACACGCTTCGGGGATCGATCCTTTTCTATTTCTGCACCACATCTCTGGAATAATCTCCATCAGGCTGTTCGATCTTCTTATTCTCTTGCTATCTTTCAACGGTCTCTAAAAACCTTTCTCTTTAATAGTTAAATAATGTGTTGTTTATATTTTGTGCAGGTTCCTCTTTAGAGGGAAACCAGCCCCTGGAATTGTCGTGCTCTCATTGAATGAAGAAAATTCAGATGACCGAACTGTAAACAATTGAGCAAAATCGGACAACCCGTTCAAAAGTTATGAATTTTCAAATTCACAGAGATTTGACGATCACTACTGCTCATGGGGATCCGCGCGATCGGCAACACCGACTGAATCTGTGACGTCATGTCGGACAACTCCTCATTCACTCTGTATACAAAATTTCACATGTTCTCCCTTTTTTTCGGAAAAGTCAACAAAATGTCAATATTTGGTTGGGGTATAGCATTTCTGTATTGATTCTGCATGTATTTTGAGAAGAATAATGTTGCAAACTTACTCTAAATTTTACATTAATCCATTTTTTTTTTTAATTCTATGTACAAAGTGAATGAGGAGTTGTCCGACATTATGTCACAGATTCCGTCGAATTTGCCGATTGCACGAATCCCCATGAGCGGCAGTGATCGTCAAATCTCTGTGAATTTGAAAATTCATAACTTTTGAACGGGTTGTTCGATTTTGCTCAAATTTTCACAGTTTGTGCATTTTATTTTTCTTCATTCAATGAGAGCAGGATAATTCCAGGGCTTGGTTTCCCTTTAATAGTTAAATAATTTGTTGTTATGTATTTTGTGTAGGTAATCAATTTTCTATGACACTGTAAAGCGCTGTGATACATATTTCTGTAAGAGCGCTATATAAATGCCAATATTATTATTATTATTATTATATTGCTGGTAGTCCCATTGCACTAGGTTCTTACTTAGTGGAGAATTTAGGCAGGTTTTTAACTTATTATTACAGTAATTAGTTACTTTTTGAAACACTTTACAAAACTTGTGTTTTAGGGGTTTCTGTTTTACTTGTTTCAAAATTTATTTACACAGGTCTTCATCAAAACCATACACATTGTCAGTAGAAAGAGAATAATTTTCAAAGCATGACAAATCACAGAAAAATATTTATTAATTTGCAGGATGTGGCTATAATCGGTGGGTAAATACGGTATGCGAGACATTGGTTTCTAAGGATCAAATCGTTTGCCCGGACAAAAAAAAATCAACTATATACTATACCGATATTGAGTCCAAAGCAATGCAAAGGTCAACATCTTTCCATTTCTTTTGCAAACAAACAACATATCGAATGAAATCAGATAGAAAACCAAGCATAATATGTTATAATTAATGTAAAAAATACTCCAGTAAAAAAAAAAGAGTCTTACAAAAAACAACAAGATTCACTTCAATTTTACCGTGTGGACCTGATTAATTAGGGAGTTTTAGCTTATAAGACGGGAGGGCCGATCACAACGTTAGCTCTATTACCATGATTACGGTCCGTTCCAAAAGGATGCACCAACACAACGCTACTTCTTGAATGGACCTTAGAGCTAACGTTGTGATCGGCCCTCCCGTCTTCTACGCTAAAAGTCCGTATTGATGTAGCTTATACGGATGATACTTGGAATTAGATTCCTGCATCCATATCCATAAAAACCTGTGTGCCATCCCTAACTTTTACATGACAAGAGCGCCGTTGATCCTGCTCAAATCACCTTGGTAAAACCATAATTTCCATGGTACCACTGAGCGGGAAATCTGCTAAAACATTCACACATATCCAATTACATACTAATCAACCTCCGGAGTAAACATTCTTATCAACACTATGACTTGTATTTACATTTTATATCCCTTACATTAAGATCGTTGCATTGACAGTGTACAGGCGAGAAAAATGAATAGATTTGCTAAGAAACCGTTTGCCATTGAATAGTACCATGGAATAGTACCATGGAATAGTACTTTCTTCGTGCGCATGCGTCACAGTCGGCTAAAAGAGATCTGCCCGCGCGCGAGAGAGACACTGCTTCCCAGCTACACGGCACGGGAAGCTTCTGGCGGGCTTTGTTCGCATGATGTGCTCGACGAGAAGACGAGCCAGAGACTAGAAAAACAATTTATCAGATTATTAAATTATCATTAAGACAGGTAAGATTATCTAATCTGCTGCTATAGACTACTCTATTGTTTTTGTTGTTGTTGTTGTTGTTGTTGCAAGAAGGGATATAAAAGTAATATAAAATGACTTGATTCTCGGTACTGTTGGCTAAAACTTTTCGCACTGCCTGCACTCAGAGACCTGCCCGCGCGCGAGAGAGACAGTGCTTCCCAGCTACACGGCACGGGGAACTTCTGGCGGGCTTCGTTTGCATGATGTGCTCAACGAGAAGACGAGCCAGAGACTAGAAAAACAATTTATCAGATTATCAAATTATCATTAAGACAAGGTAAGATTATTTAATCTGCTGCTATAGACTACTCTATTGTTTTTGTTGTTGTTGTTGTTGTTGTTGCAAGAAGGGATATAAAAGTAATATAAAATGACTTGATTCTCGGTACTGTTGGCTAAAACTTTTCGCACTGCCTGCACTCAGAGACCTGCCCGCGCGCGAGAGAGACAGTGCTTCCCAGCTACACGGCACGGGGAACTTCTGGCGGGCTTCGTTTGCATGATGTGCTCAACGAGAAGACGAGCCAGAGACTAGAAAAACAATTTATCAGATTATCAAATTATCATTAAGACAAGGTAAGATTATTTAATCTGCTGCAATAGACTACTTTATTGTTAATGTTGTTGTTGTAAGAAGGGATATAAAAGTAATATACAATGACTTGATTCTCGGTACTGGCTAAAACTATTCGCACTCATGAGCATCAGATAGTATCATTCTCCCTCGGGCCGTTGGCCCTCGGGAGTATGGTACTATCCGATGTTCATTCGTGCGAATAGTTTTAACCAGAACCTCGAAAGTCATTGTATATTTCTATAATATCCAAAGCCGCGAAATTCCACAATATCTATGTATTCAACTTTAGCCGGTAGTTGACATATAAAGTTTCGTTGAAGCTTGATGCAGGTTCAGTATACTTTCTACTTCATCATGTTCATCATTGTTCCAACCTGCCTGTTCATGACGGAGATTCTAATGAGCAAATCCTTATTATTTGAAACTATTTTTGTTTTACGATCGATATAATTTAATTTTTATATTTAAAGGCGCCGTAATTCAGATCGGTAATGTCTTTATCAATATTTGAAGTTGATGATCTGTGAAGCCGATGGGAATATTATGCATATTTTGATGAAGATTCTTAACCAACACGATGTAACTGTGAGAATACATTGGGTATCGCGGTATTATGATAGTAGCGGAATCATATAAACATACAAAATCAAACTTCTAACATTCTATCCAGACTCCATAACGATTAGTTAAACCAGTCCCCCTTGACGGTCAACCATGTCAACTGCATATTCCAAAATGCCGGAAAAAGATGCTCCTTATTTTGAATTCTTGTCCTCGTTGTTGCTTGAACTTGCATCCTTGTTGAACTCCCGAATAGTCTGTGCCAGGATCTTCAATCCCTAATATAAATCAAAATGAGAAAGGAATGCTAAACTAAAGCCATTTTTTATTTCATTTTTTTTTCTGATTCAGATTATTTATAACTGTCCATTTTTGAAGGCCGACTCACACCTGTGTCGGCCCAGCGTTCTTGAATATCAAAATGCTCCAACTACCGCACAACATACGCTAATCAGACGTTAGACTGACGTTCGGCTTGCGTTCGAAGAGCGTACGACGAACCTCAGCCCACCATATGACCTGCGTTCGGGGAGCGTTTTTATTCATTAAAAAAACTAGATCATTCTTATAACCAAGTCGATATTTCTCTTTTATTGAATTGTTTACGCTCTGGTTTGATCTTACCAGTAAAGTCTTAGAAAATCCCCTCTATTAAAAAAAGTGGCATCAACAGATTTGAGCCGGGAGGCAAAAGTAAAAAATGAACATCATAGGAATCCATTCCCAAATTTATTTTTAGCGACGATCCCCTCATCAATAGTTTTTGGCACCCGCGCACCCACTCCTCCTTTGTACCGCTGCCAAAGTCTTAAGGGGACATTTTTTTGTTCCTATCATTCGTTTTTAGAAAGGTAACACATTATTTTGATGACCTCATTTGTAAATTATTGAATGAACCCAAGAAAGATTATGGTATTTGTCTATGTTATGCTCTGTTGTGCTTAAACTGATTTGAATACCTTTTCCAGATTTTCTTCCGGTCCGTATGAGAATGCAATCCTGATATAAGACGAAGGTTTTGACTGGTCCATGAGAAAGATCCCTCCCGGAGTGTAGAGTACGTCGTTCTTCAGGACCTGGTCTAGAAGGAACTTCTCTGAGTCTTCGATAGTCAGAAGTTTGACCCACATGAACATCCCCGCCCGTGGGACGGACCACGTCGCAAGACCTGGAACAAATTAATGATTTTTGTTAGTAACTAGTTGACAACTAAATGGGGCACTGGACTGTTAGGAGCTTTGCTAACATAAGCATTTTCGCCCATGGGTTGGACCACGTCACAAGACCTGTAACAAACCAACGATTTTTTTTTGTTTATTAGCTGGGAAAATGATTAATTATTAATTCTGATCAACAAGGTTTCTAACTATCTTTGGGCATATGGTCGAGCAGAAACATCAACGTCTTGGCCTGTCAGGAGCTTCATCCCCGCCTGCGGGACGAACAATGTCGCCAGACCTGGAACACTTTGATTACTCTTTACATGTTTAGAGAAATGTGAAAATATTGGATCTTGATATATCAGGCAGAATTGAATAATTCAGTTCTGGCGAATCGCCATCTTTCTTGAAGCCCTGGTTAAGAAGCTTCTGTATCTTGAATGGCCAGAATCAAAATCCATATAAGCATTCTTGTACTTTGAAGCCAGACCTCAAAAGGTTTTAAGGATTTTTCGATATGAGCCGAACTAAAACAAGCGTTTTGCTGAATTTTTGTTTTTAATTCTTATTTATTTATTGATAAATGCAAAAACATATATTTACCTGTCAAATATTCTTCAGCAGCCTTTGCAACTATGTCTCTCCTCCGTCTGTAGAATTCACGGACCGTTTCTGTGTATTGCAGGAAACCATCGAGGCCCCATATCTCAAACTGGCGATTAAACAGCACCTGATGGAGGAAATAAACCATAATAAATAATAAATAAGCATACCAGTGCTTTTTGATTGAAAACGAGTCGTCCTTCATTTTACCCGTCCAGGGGCCTGTAACATAAAAGATGCAATTAAACTTACGATAAATATTTATCGTAAGTCTATGGCAGAACATGTACAATAGAGATACGATTAATTGCAAAATCTATCGTATCTCTTATATGTTACAGGCCCCAGTAATGTTAATCATTTATTAAGAATCTAATCATACTAATCAATAGCTTGAATTGACCAGAACTCCAATATATCTATTTGATTTTGCACACTCTTGGTCTCTTCACCATGTTTACTCAGAACCTAGTAGCATAATGATAATATGAAACGATATAAAAAAAAAAAAGTCGAACGCGCCAATTCAATGCTCCTTTTTAATGCTATTCAAATTAGAACCGGCTTGTGATTATTGTTTGCACACAGTTCATTACACGTGCGCATCTAATGTCACGTGACCCACTTTATTTTGTGGAAATAGTTTACATCGCGTTATATGTACCAATGGGATCCTTTAAACTATACAAATCAATACACTGACTAATATTATGAGGTTCATACACGTTCTAACATAATACTTACTTGGCAGAGGATGTTGGCGTGTTGGCAGGTAATCTGAATATCGTACATCAGCTGTGTAACAAGTGCAGTGGGGCCTGAAACCCAGCCGAGTCGGTACCTGCATATAAAGAAACCTACAATTTAATCAAAACTCAAATCTTATTTGGACACCTCAAATTTGAATATCTAACAAATGGAAATTTTGAAATGAACATTAAATTACTGAACATCAGATCAATAGTGTTGAAGTGATCAATTTCACTAGGGTCATCCAAAATTATTTGGACAACTTTTTTTTTTATTTTACAACATCAGAAATTACAAGCTCCCTTGCATCAAATGACAAAATATTAACATCGTGTTCAGAGGAACAACCATGACAAATGAGGATAAATATGCGGCAAGTGTTAAGACTCAGACGTCGGCGGTCGAAGTTCGAATCTCGGCATCATTGTATTTAACGGTATTTTTTTGTCATTTAAGTTATGTGTTATCATTTGCTGTACAATTACTTCTTTAATTTGTATACTTTGTGTCATGCAATCAGTTTGAATATTTGTTTTAAATTTAATTCAAGAATCCTGTACTCATAGAAATATGTATTACAAAACAAATTGTTTCAACACGCACTCTAAATGACCAACAATAGAATAACAAGTAATACAGTATTGCATGTCACTAGTAAAGTTTTCAACACAATGGTAGTCCTGCTTTTTGTTAAGTAGTCAAATTTATGTCTTCTAACGTTTAATGTTTAACACAGCATTTTGCATATTTTGCATAAATTATGAGAAAATAGGTTATAACAAACAGACAGTAAATAAATAACTTTAAAATCGATTTTGTATGATTCGAAAGTTTCGATCAAATTGCAATGTCATAAGCAACAACAACAAAATGTTTCAAATAAACGCCAGCTCAGTCTATCTGGCAGGCTTCCTGATTATTAGCGTCTTCCTCTATAAGTAGTATTAAGACGCGCAACATCTGTTCGTTTGGTATGGCTGATAAATATGTGGATATATATAATCATGATAATAACAAACAAAAAAAAAACACGACACAATAAACGAATATCTAGAAAATATAGTTATATGCATATTCCAAATGGAAATACTTGTACATACCCAGCGCCTAGAATCTTGGCAAAGGAGTCGCATCTGATCACTCTGCCATCTACGTCCATAGAGAGAAAGGATGGTATCAAAGGCTGCAAAACAGCGGGAAAATCAGATTTTGATTTCTTGATTTGATTTTATTTTATTTCTGCGTTCAAATGAATGATTTACAATACAAACATTTAACATACATACAAAATATAAATAAATATCTTAACATACATAGAATAGTAATATAAAAAATAGAAACAAGGTATCAACTTAATTTAAATAAAGTAAGGGAACGCATGAGACCATCATCATGAGCGGTGAAGCTTGACGTGGATGACGGCCTCAAAAGGAGATTTCGTGACTTTGTAATCTAACCAAGTGGGTGCAGTGTTAGTGCTGGTGCAGTTGCAGTAGAGAAAGGTAGAGTAAACAAAAAAAAGAAAAAATTATATATATTTAACTTCTATTTACAAATCATGGATGTATGTGAGATTTGTAAGAGTCTATACAACTTTGTTTTAGTGTCGCTTTTATTCGGTCGGAAAGATTATTCCAGATTTCTGGACCGTGATGTCGAATTGATTTATGATTCATTTGTAATTTGGGATGTGTAAGGTGAAAATTTCCAGAAATGCGAGTCGGATACGAATGGATGGAGTTATTGAATCTAAACATATTATCAAAGGATGGCGGAAGCTGCCTATGAACGTATTTAAACTTTATAATAGCAGTTTGAACAACATCCAAATCAGAGATTTTGAGTGTGTTAAGATGGATTTGATGATTTAAAAAAAATCCCGACATATATGAATTCCCCAAAGGACATCCTACGGAAATCAGTGTTAATTATATAAATGATGTTTCAATGAATTTGTAGATGTTGTCGTTAAATATTACCCTTTCGTTACCGTCACTTCGTAAAAACACGAACGAATTATTTCATTTTTATAATTAACACAGTTATCATTCACTTGTGTTGTACGTCACAATTGCCACTTGGCTATCATATTTTTAACCATAACTTTCATTTTAAAAGCCCGATGTGTATACTTGGAAGATCAATTTCATTATTGAACGGGCTACCCTGTATAAAGAAGACCTAATAAATAAATAAATAAATAAATAAATAAATATACTGCCTCGTAATATATTCAATAAAGTGGAAGTTCAATTAGGGAAACATGCATCGGTAATTGTGATTTAGCAGGGCCTACTGCCACGAGACCGGATAGGGATAGGGTTTTAAACCCCACAGCTTTTTAAAATTAAATGTGCGCAACCGTAATTGTAATATTCGACACATTTACTTGCATACCCTTCACTTTACAAGACATCCGCTACCCCTGACCCTCTGTAGACACTGCTGCTGATCTTTTTTTTTTCTACGTTGTGATATCTATTTTTTATGTTGTTTCGACTGTTTTCGATGTTGTTTAAACTATTTCCGCTGTTTTAACATGGCGTTAATTTCCTTCAGCAAGAAATTCATCCACATCGTGCTGCACTCAACCCAGGTGAGGTGAATGGGTACCTGGTACGAATATTTATTCCTTGAAATGTCATTTGCGCTGGTGTACGCCGGGATAAAGCCAAGGTAATGATAATACAAGCACATTGAACGCTCAGCAGAGTGGATATGTGCGCTTTATAAATTGTATCTGTTATTACCTGTTTCAAATCCTCTGTGAAAACGTTATTGTCTATACGTTGTAAAAGTGTGATATTTGGGGATACATTTTATCAAATCTATTAATTCCAGCAAAATTATTAATTCATAACTTCCCCTCTTGTCAATGTCCATATTATTATTATTTCTACTTTTTCAATTTGTGTATTTAACAGTTTTCAATGCTATTAGTATTTGATTTATGTAGCCTATAGTAGCCTATAGGGATATTGTTGTACATTTGTCAGGTTTGTATATTTGTATATATTGTTATAGTTGTTGTTTACAAACGGGGCCTCATGGAAGACCACCAAATTGGTGAAATGAGCCACCCTGTCTAAATATCAGAAATAAATAAATAAATAAATAAATTATTATTTGCTACTTACTAAATCATACTGAGCGAAGTAATAGGCATCATCTTCCAATATGATGAAATCGTACTTTTGAGCGAGGGCGTAAATTTCGCGTTTCTTCTCGTGAGAAACTGTTTCACCGGAAGGGTTGTTGCCGTTTGGAACAAGATAGAATAGTTTCGGCCTTCTTGCCCTGCAAGCAAACATAACAAAAACTAGAATACGGTATTGGGATGATTTCAAGTTACATTCATACATGCCAGGAAAAGATAACAGCAGCAACATAAGTAAAGGCAATGCTGATGCTCATTATGATAATAATAGTAATAATGATGATAAAGCACAGTAGTAAAAGTTACACAATGATATTTTAGAAACAAACCTCAATCTCGTAAATGAGGCAAAACAAAATTAAAACGAATTTGATTTGATTTGATTTAATTTGATACATTTATTTAAACACGATAAAAAACCTAGTTCAGCACATTCTGTATTTCAGTGGGGCCGTGCAGTAAAATACATTCAAATACAATGCTGTACAACACGTACATTATACATTATAATTACATATCGTACACATATACTGATTTAGGTTGAAGCATTATTACATGGATTAGATAAGTTTTAAAAAAATCTAGCTGGTTCTGACTCTCGACTTTCAACACGAGGGTCGTAGGTTCGAATCCTACCCATGGCGTCAATTTCCTTCAGCAAGAAATGTATCCACATTGTGCTGCACTCAACCCAGGTGAAGTGAATGGGTACCGGTAGGAAGAAATTCCTTGAATGCAGTGAGCGCCGAATGGTAGCCATGCTATAGCCGGGTAATAATGCACAAAGCGCTTAGGAACACTTCGAAACACTATATAAATGTTTTGTATTATTATTATTATTATTCAAAGATGATGAAGAAGATACCTAAAACAATTTTGAGCAATCTGCCCCTGGTGATTGTGAGATTATACGAATTTTCAAAGTGAGTTAATTACGATAGAATTCATTTCTACTTGTAAAAATTCCAAATGACAACTATAAAAAATTCATACCACTTTTCCTTATCGCTTGGGTCCCATTGTGACATGACCTCCCGGAAGTGATTCATATCAGGGCCATCATCCTCCATCTTCAAGCCGATGGGCGTCGCTCCTCTGCATCGAATCTGAAAGAGAATTGACGAGAGAAGATTTTTGTCTGAAATGCTTATCGATTTTTCTAACAAAAATGGCAGATAATGAAATACTATGTTCATTATTTTTTTTTATTTGTGGGGGAGGCAGGGGGTAGTTTTAGGAGTGGTTTATTTTTTTTTATTTTGGCTAATTGTTGTTTTTTGCTTTGTTTTGTCATCAGACGGTAATGCACAATGTGTGTGTGTATGTGTGTGTGTGTGTGTGTGTGTGTGTTGTGAATTTGACTGTGTGAGTGTGTCTGAGAGATGAGTAAATGAAAAGATGGATGAAACACCGTGTTACATTCATAATGTATATTCATTCGGAAATCAGTGTGTTACAATCATGAATAGAATACAGGACTAACCCACCACTAACAACTTACCGTAAGAGATTCGATCATTTTGATTAATATTTCAGATGGAAAACTCTTTCTATCCACTCACCCTCTCCATGAACGTTGGAAAAGATCTNCAGCAAACACAGGAAGCAGCGCGTGGGACTGGTATAAAATCTGTCGGCCCGACATGGCCCAATTTTGACCCTTTATTTGCACATTTCTCTGCCATTGTACATTTTCTTGCAAAACACTTTGGCACATATAATTTATTCATAGTTCTGAACATTCTTCTCACATTTTGTGCGATTCTGTGAACATTTATTTTATTTTTTTAACAAATACCAGAATATATCTTTAAGTTGTCAAAACAAATTCAATTATTCACACGTTTGTTATGGACCGTATAATTGAATGTGCGGAGGATATCCCCATTTTTCTATATTATTTCATTTGTGATTTATTGTAGTGTTTTTTTTAATTTATTTCTTAAAAGGAGAGTCTATCCAAACAGACAATTTCTTCAAAAAAGCAGGAACAGAAAAATTAGATGAATAGAACAAAAAAAAGTTTGAGAAAAATTGAACAACTAATAAGAAAGTTATGAATATTTAAACATTTAGACAAATTGGGAACTGATGATGTCATAGGTGCACAGCTGACCATTTATTACATTCATATCAATGTCATAAAATTTTAATTTTTCCCCAAAAATATGATTTCCTAAAAAAAAAAAAAAGCACATTATCTGATGATGTAAGCGCCTATTTGGCTGCCTAGATGCTAGGCTTGAATTACCACATCGGAAGTGCTTTGAGCAGTCAAAACTGACTGGTAAGGCCCTATATACATATACATATACATATACATTGAGCACATTATTCATGTGGAATCTGGCACATTAAAAGTAACCCCATTATTATTATTATTATTATAAATCCGCATAGGGGTTCAATAAAAATGGTGTTACTTACAGCGCTGATGCCCGTGGTGCCTCCAGGATTAACAATGACTTTCAATCTCTTCTCAGCATCACTGATCTGATGAGTAGGTGGTTGATGAACTTTCACAGTGAGATCAGTCAGGAAGGAGAGTAGAGGCTTGATTCTGGTTTGAAGAAAGTGAATCATACAAAGAATCAAATGTGAAAAAGAACCAATCGTGAAAAGGGAATGATACATATATATATACAGCACTAATGGCCGTAGTGCCACCAGGATTAACGATGACTTTCAATCGCTTCTCATGATCACTGATCTGATGAGTAGGTGGTTGATGAACTTTCACAGTGAGATCAGTCAGGAAGGAGAGCAAAGGCTTGATTCTAGTTTGAAGAAAGTAGTTCTTACACACACACAAAAAAAAATACAATTGTTAAAATGGAATGCTACATGCACAACTAATGCCCGTTGTGTCACCAAGATTGACAATGACTTTCAATCACTTCTCGGAATCACTGATTTTTTTTTCTGGTCGTTTTTCTGGTGGAGCAGGGGAGGAGGGAGCTTTGTAAAATGGGAATGCTACATACAGCACTTATCCCTGTGGTGCCTCCAGGATTGACAATCACTTTCAGTCTCTTCTCAAGATCCCTCATCTGATGAGTAGGTGGCTGATGAACATTCAAAGTGAGATCGGTCAGGAAGGAGAGTAGAGGCTTGATTCTAGTTTGAAGAAAGTGGTTCATACAAATATAAAATGTGATCCATGCAATGAGTTATATGGTAGCGCTAAAGTACACTCAACAACATCTTCGATTTGCGACCTGGGCGTTGTTTCACCAACTCGTTCTTAAAGTTACGCATGAGACTGAAGTTTGTCAACGAGTGTAAAACGCGTAAGAATATTACTCATTCTGCACAAGGAATGATACCAGTCGTATGTAAAGTCGTTCTTACAGTCTTTCGTAGCTTGGTGAAACACCGCCCAGAGTGATGTTTCAACAAGATAAGAAAGACTTAAAGAACAAATTTAAGAACGTCCGGGATCCGTTCTTGTTCCCAATGATTAATAATAGTAAACGTATTCAGCGCAATAACTGATAGCAGTCGCTCTAAATGATATTCATAAAGTCTGTCTTATCTTAAAGAAACTCCTGCCCACAATTTCATAAAGCTGTTCATAGATGCACGCATGACTCTGCGCAGGACTGGTGGCCCCTTCTCAGTTCTTAACTCGGCGACATAAGTCATTGAGTGCAGGAAATTGTCACCAGTTATCCACATGATAGTGGGTACCTTACCCTACGAACAGCTTGATGAAGAAAAACCCAGATCATTAATGATATTTTATATTTTAGGACATGACATTCGTGACCACGATGCAAGTTTTTCGATATACACAAATTTCATGATCTGGGTAAAAATTAAACCTCGCGTCCCATCACTTGTAATTATTTTGACTTGTTCTGTTTGCTGACCATCATATGTGTCACAAACAAACAGCAAAAATGTTAAGAATATTCGCTTTGAGGAGTAAATTATCATTTTACTTTTTATTATTATTATTAGCAGTAGTAGTTTATTCTGTTAAAATTTGTTTTTTAATGTATTTATTACTATCATCATTATTCTATATACAATATATATGCTCTTTTGACGCTTGGTGCTTTTATCTAAGTTTGTATAAATTGTAGATAAGGTCATACAATCTATGGTGTAATGGATACATTAAGGCGGGGGCAGACAATAATGAAACATGTTTTTTACATACCCATCAGCGTTTCCGTAATTATAAGCAATTTGACAGTCTTCTTCGGATAGCTCCAGTGAGGACCCATCTCTGCAAGAGAGTCAAATGGTACATCATTTACAACTAGTACATTCCCAATAAATTGATTCAGTATTTAAGTGATACACGTGTTTTGGTCTTGTACTTGTCATCATTCCTTATCATTTTGTACGTGTTGTATGCATACTCAAATCTTCGTTATGTATATGATGAGATTAATGGTGTGGCTGTTGTAAAATTAGCGTTTTTGTAAACTTTTGCAATGTCATTGTTGCTTTTTGTAATATACAAGTCACTTCTGATTCTACTATGGTCATTTATGTCCAATTGACTAGTTATACACACCATACTATTTACGAAGTAAATGAGTAGGCCTACATAATATTAAAGGAAAAGGGACAAGGTGCACACAGGTTGCTAACATTCGCGAAAAGGTGCCCTCAGCGGCAGAACTCGAGAAGGTGCACTGTTGCACTCTTTTGATGTACACGCTCATCCCAAAAAGTACATAAAGGGTGCAATAATGTACCCTGTCACACCCCAAGCAGACACTGTGTTGTACATGCAATGGAGCCATTGTTTAATTCATTTTATATTCCCCATCATTTATGCGTGAGATCATGTCAATTAAGATGGGGGGGGGGAATATGTTTCATCAAGATTTGTCGCAGAGACAATTAGTCAGCGCTGACAAATTCCTTGATTGTGATTGGATGAAAAGCACCCTCGCTGACAGTTGCTATGGGAACTGTCGGAAAATGACTCCTTGTCGCTGCGACAAATCTTGATGAGACACCTCCCCCCCCCCCCCTGTATGCTAGACCATAGACAAGGTGGTGGGTCTATGGCTAGACCGAAGCAATCCCGCATCTTCAAAGACTGTTTGGAATCCCCTGAGCACACAAGCAAAATCATACATTTTAGAGTCTATTTTTATATAAAGGTGTAATGATGCAAAGAAAAAGGCGCGTCCAGCGTTGTTTGTGTTTTAGGGTACAATGTCGGACCTTTATTCCCAAGTATTCTCTGGAAACAATACAACTATCTTGCGTTTGACCATATTGTCATACACTTGAATAATGTTTGCGCGTAAGTGATTTCAGTTGGTGCATTATGTAATTCGTTGCACTATACAAATTTGAAAGTGAACCCAAATGATACAAAATTGGTCATACATAGCATTTATTAGTGCAGTGGCAATGGCTCAGTGCACACCTGGCAGGATATGAGTTAAGGCATGTTATACCTCAATACGGGTGTCTGTGAGCCCACAATATTACAGCCTGGTGTATTAAAAGAGATGGAGGATATTCAATTCAGCAGCAAACTAAAAATGGGGTAATGTCATTTGCTAAATCATTTTGCTTTCATGTTAATCGCAGTGCATGCCATTTGTAAATATTTCATTGCAACATTTCTTCGAACTCGCCTTAAAAATACCTTCATACAGATATAAGAGGAAAAAGATAATTCCAATATTTACAGGAAATTCAAAGTTGCAAATATTTGCAGAGTCATTTGCAAATATTTGTGTTTGTACAACATTAATTTGAACTCGCCCTAAACATTACTTTTATATATGTATATTGGGAAACATGTAATACAAAGTACACAGAAATGTCAACTTCCTTTTGCATGTTACCATGGTTACGGAAAGACAAAAAAAAAACTAACAAGTGCTATATAAATCCTAATTCTTGTATGTATTTTTAATCAATATCATTTGGGCCAATGCTAAAAACATGCATCAGAAAAATAATAGCCAGAAACATTAGCAGGAAAAAAATGTTTTGCTTTGCCGGTAAAAACTAAGAAACAACCCACAAAAATAATAATTTCCTCACAATTCCTTAAATTGCCAATAAAGTGATTAATTTCTAGATCCATCATCCCATAAAGTTAGCATCTTTTAGCTTTTGATTCAATTCCAAAAATGAAAAACTCCAGAAGGCAACATTATATTTGTTGAAAACATTGTTTGAAACAAAAATCTGAAGCTTGTGCTGCGAATTTTAAAAATGGAATTGATTAGTGTTCCTGTAAACTGACTTTTCTCATAATCGTGCCTTAAAGATGAGGAACTACGAAGGCATTATCAAGCATGGAGCGTGCAGGTTTGACGAACCAAATGCGAACGGAGTGCGAAAAGTGATTGGTATTGTGACGTCAAAAAGAGAAAACATTTTGAGCAGAATGGGGGAAAATGGACGAATTAAACAACTGCCACTGAAGTCTTCGAAATGGTTGTGTGCACACAAAAGAAAGTATTTCTCCGATTGAGTTGGTGTATTCATGTTTAACATTTCTCAGCAGAATAAGAGGAGTTTTCTTTTGTGCACGTGATAGAGCTATGCATCCACAACGCACTGCCTGAAAGGATGTAACATTCAGTAATAGACATGTCCAATGAATGAAATGTCACAATAACAACACCACTGCTGGAGTGTTGCAATTATTTTCTCAGATATTAAAGGCATAAGAAATAAAGGAAACAAAGTGCGAGCGTAACATTTGATTTACGAAAACAATGCACTTGCACCTTGCTTTCAAGAGCATTTACCGTCAAAGTATTTTGGATAGGCTTTACAAGATATCCGAAGTAAATAGATAAAATAATTCAAAGCATGCAGATAAAGACATTTTGCCCTCTGAAATTAAGCTGGATGGTTCCTTCTGCAAATCTCCCTTCTTTGACATCATTGCCAAAATAACACAAAATAATTTGAAATAACTCGAAAGATCTCGAAACCAAAATGCAAAAACGAGCCCTAAAATCAAGTTTTTTGGTTTACTTGATCGTATTTGATATAAAACAGTTATTTCAACATATTATTCACGTGATCATCTTTTCGTAGATGTACAAAATGTTGGGATTTGTGATTTCCTTCATGGTTCCTCTTTAAGGCTGTTTATATCAGGGAGTGCATGTATGTGTATAGTACGCGCGCATTGTATACACTGCGTGAGATCACTTCCGTACTAGAAATCTACCCATCATACTCTCTGATGGGAACAAGCGTACAGGCACGTATTAAAGTCACGCCCTTGATACTATACTGGCAGTGTTTCTACAATGAATAAGACATACCGAAGTCGAAATGTTGCTCCAACAAACTGGCACAGATCGTTGTTTGGCAGCCCGGGTGAAAGGTTGACTAGGGGCCTTGTAGCCTCACGCCCGAGTCTGCCTGCAACGAATTGTGAAAACAGGAAACCAAAATTGTTATAAACATCTACGNTACTACGATGTGAATGAATGAAATTCCTGAAAATACGTGTTTGTTTACATTGGAGGTTCGCCAAAACAAAAGGAATTATAGGATAAATAACAGATCAGTTTTATACAAACTCAATTGCTCTTGAGTTACCGTCCAAAAAGGTAAGAAATACTGACATATGGGTGACTATTTTAGACAATTTTGAATGATTTTGAATAGCTAGTAAAATTTTGAATAGCTAGTAAAATAATTGCATTTTTGAAAGTTCACCGAAAGAAACTGTTTCCAGAAAGATAAAACTTCTAGGGCGTATCCAGACATTTATTTTTGTTTGAAATTTTAGTATTTTTTTTTTATCTTTAAGGCATAACCGTCACAATAATACTTACTTGGCAAAGGATGTTGGCGTGTTGGCAGGTAATCTGAATGTCATACATCAATTGCGTAACAAGTGCAGTGGGGCCTGAAACCCAGCCTAGTCGGTATCTACATATAAAGAAAAACAGCCGAACCTATTACAGTGCAGCCGAAACTTACTTGGGGGTATTGTTCAAAAGTTGCAATTGGTTTGTAAGTTGCAGTTGATTGGAACGTGCCAATTAAAATCATTGTTTCATGCGCGTCTTGTTATGCACAGACCGTGCGCGAATGGAAATGCGCGTAACAATTTGCAAAAATGCAATTGATTTGCAGTCGATTTTGAACAACACCCCTTGGACACCTACGATTTTTCATTTGAATGCATAAGAGAGGAAAACTTTGAAACAGAAATCGATGAACACTTGATAGATAATATTGTAGTGATCAACTTCATTCGGTCAAGAGTATAATATGATTATATCTACAAATATAAATTTATGGAAGGAAAAATGACTTTTCGGGTCACCAAGTTATTTGGACCCCTGGTTTTCGGGAGCGTTTTTCTATTTTGCAACATGAAAAAGGACAATGAACCCCTTGCATCAAATGACAAAATATTAACATCCTGCTCCGAGGAACAACCAAAGACTGGGAGCAACTAAGAAGATATATATGGTTAGTGCTTTAGACTCTAACGTCAGCGGTCGAGGTTCGAATATCGGCGTAATTTCTTTTGCTTTGTTTTTCTTTCACGACTTATTATGTTTTTTCATTGAAGTTATTTGTCATATTTTGTTGTACAATCACTTGTACGCTTTTCGTACATTGTGACATGAAATCAGTCATTTTTTTTCAAATCAAGTCAATCATTTCTAATTCAATTTAAGTATCCCATCCTCATATATATATTACAAAACAAATTATTTCAACACACACCGTCTTATGGTGTATGTAGCGGGTAGCGTAGAGGACTCTAAAGCCGGGATCCGAACTTGTCCTATGACTTGTTAGCTTTTTGGACATTGTGTCATTAATCGTATTTTCTTGCGTAAAGCCCTGGTCACATAGGACCCCGGAAGCAACACGATTCACCCCGACTCGTTGTTCTGAGGCAGTTAACTGTGAATTAACAAAGAGTCGGGGTGAATCGTGTTGCTACAACGGATAGCCAGAAAAATGTTGTATACGAGTTTCCAGACATGTTATGTAATATTGAAAGACGTAGTGAATCGGGCGGGCGAATCAGAATAGATTGGGAAGTTCAATGGCATGGGTATTGAAAAGGTTCGGAATGTGCAGACGAACAGGGGGATGGAAATGATTAATTCTAGCTTTGCCAGTCGACCGAACAACAATATTTCACGAAAGAATGAGTTCATGCCAAAGAGGTATTGCAATTACAAGGAACGTTAATTTTTTAGGATCTTTTTGCCATTAGGTTTTTCCAGATAATTTGGTCCTTATTAGGTTTAACTCTGGTATTTTCAACCGAGGGAAAATATCCCGGCATGGGGCTTTTCTGAAAGATAGGAGCTCCATGCGAAGTTAGGATAATTTAACGGATAGTTTAATTGATGGTTTAATTTGAACGAAGTTTTCAACACAAATGTAGTCCTGCTTTTTGTTCAATAATCGAATTTACGTCTTCTAACGTGTAACGTGCATGTTTAACTCAACATATTGCATATTTTGCATACATTGTGAGAAAAAAGGTTATAACAAATAGACAGTAAATATATAACTTTGAAATCGATTTTGTATGATTCGAAAGTTTTGATCAAATTGCAATTTCATAAGCAACAACAACAAAATGTTTCAAATAAACGCCGGCTCAGTCTATTTGG
>BQKZ01000062.1:227743-240418 GCA_036244855.1 Temnopleurus reevesii
GTTCCATGACAAAGACAGACGGTTTCCCTCATGAAAATATCACCGATTCCCATAATTATGATTTGAGTGCTCTGTGCAATTCTTGTACATGTTTTAAGTTCAGAGCTGCGGCAAATGCTGTGTGGAGAGAGGTTCTATAAGAATAATTATGATAAGCATATATTCTACTGCCCTTGACACTTCGTACCATATTATTAACCTGACTATAACTACCGAGCCAGCCACTAGCAGTGACTAAAGTGTTCAAGCATGCCAAGGAATACATTCCTACCAGGTACCCATTTGTACCTGTAATTGTAATATTCTATGTTTACCGTGAATAAATGAAGTTCACCAACCAACATACAAACAACACTAGGAGTGTGTATGGAATTGTACATTTCATCATCATATTTGACCAAAGACAAAGCTTTTTTTTTTACAAAAGGCAATGGTGTTGCTACGTCGGGCAATCATCAAAACTTATCCGATCTAGCAACGAGCGCTACACGTGACGTAAGTTGAATTGTGATTACTCGTTAATACCAAGTGAACAAATATTTTCTTTAAAAAAAAAGATACAAGCGTGAAATATAACTACGATATGAAAGTGATACTTCACAATATTTTCTGCTTGCAAATTTGATAAGCGTGAAATCTAACTACAATATAAAAGTGATACTTCCCAATATTTTCAACCTACTGAAGCGTCTGAGAGGCGAGGGTCGAAGCTTGGCTCCAGCTTCGCTCAGGTATTCCTCGTAGTTCATAGTCGTCGCCTGTCAAGATTTCCAAACAGGCGAAATGTTCCTCAAAATATAAAACCTGTATTTCAAGAGCTGGTGTGATCAGCTTCACTACCAATATAGAATTTGTGCGCGGAAATCAATAGTAAAGCAACTTTGAAAAACACGTCGATGCAACAGGTGAAATATTCCTAAAATATTAAAATCTGTATTTCAAGAGATCAAGAACTGGCCCAAATGATTAGTGAGGTGTGATGGACGCCACTACCAATATAGAATTGGTGCGCGGAAATTGTAGTAAAACACATTTGAAAAACACGTCAATTCAGTATCCAAAAGGCTTTGAATAAGGAAATCATTCTTCTCTACGAGTGCTATGAGCAGATGAGCCAAAGTTCAGAACACATGAATGAACTTTGACAACAGATTCAAGGAAAAATATATCAACGTTTATATTCTGTGCGAGGGTGAAAATGGATTGTGTTCAACAAAACGTGTTTTTTTTTTAAAGATCACGTTTGATATGCATATGATGTAGCAGTACTATAATGTAGTCAAACATTTATACATGCCTGTTAACAGATCATTATATTATTATAGTTCGAGTATGAATTTTTGCATATATTAGTATTGCTAAGTCGGTTAAAGACTCTAGCTTGACCAACCAAGAATTAATGACTGCATCAATGCACACTACTTATATTTAGTTATTAATTTTCTGAGTTATGTTCTATATTTTTACTCTATGTTTTGGCAGAGCTCTCTTGCAAAGCAAGCTAAACGCCTTGAATGAGACCACCCAGCCTTTTCAAAACTTGAATAAATGACAGATAAATCATGAATAGATATCAGATGAACAAAACATTGATTACGCAAAACCCCACACATAATAAATATTTCTGTGGAAAGATCAGTTAGCCAGCTTGAAAGATCGGGTTTGCCCCAGAAAAAAAAATTGACTAAAAGCAGAAAAAATCTCACAAATAGACACAAAAATGATTGAAGTAAATCCGACCAGAAAAAAAAGTTATCTGTCAATGATATGATATAATAGTTGCTTTCATCAATCACTGTACGTCATTCGACATAATTCGTGACTTTTGGTCACGTGCCACGACGTATGTCATGCACTTCCTGTGGGTAAACTTATTATAACTTATTGTTTAAATAGGACCCACGAAGGCATTATCAAGCATGGAACGTGCAGGTTTGACGAACGAAATGCGAACGGAGTGCGAAAAGTGATTGGTATTGTGACATCAAAAAAGGGAAACATTGTGAGCAGAATGGGAAAAAAATGGACGAACTAAACAACTTCTACTGAAGCCTTCAAAATGTTTATATGCACACAAAAGAAAGTATTTCCCCGATTGAGTTGGTGTATTCATGTTAAACATTTCTCAGCAGAATAAGAAGAGTTTTATTTTGTGCACATAATAGAGCTATATGCATCCACGACGCACTGCCTGAAAGGATGTGAAATTCAGTAAATATAGACATGTCCAATAAATGAAATGTTACAATAACAGCCCGACTCCTTGAGTGTGGCAATTATTTTGTCAGATATAAGAGGCATAAGAAATGAAGGTAAGAATGTGCGAGCGTAACATTTGATTTACGAAAGCAATGCACTTGCATCTTGCTTTCAAGAGCATTTGCCGTCAATATATTTTGGATAGGCTTTACAGGACATAAAAAGATATCCGAAGTAAATATATAAAATAATTCAAAGCATGCAGATAAAAATATTTTGCCCTCTGAAATAACGCTGGAGGGTTCCTTCTGCAAATCTCCCTTCTTTGACATCATTGCCAAAATAAACATGATAAAACGAAATAACTCGAATTAACTCGAGAGATCCCGAAACCGAAATGCAAAATGTATATATGTGTCCCCATGTATATCGACGAAAACAAACTTTTCTTTTGGCTTTAAGCATTAAAGATGGGGGGGGGGGGGTTAAAACAATCAGATATAGTTCACTGCTTGCAGAGAAGTGCATGACATGTATGGTAATAATAATACAAAATACTTTCAGTAATCCAACGATTATGCAAAGTGGATATGTGCGCTATGTTTCATGTGCTATTATTATCATTACCATGATTACAATTGTTGCCGTTGACTATGATTATCGTTATTATTGCTAATATTATTGGTCGGATTGCAGACCAGTCTCCTTGTATATTGAGGTGAGCGAATTGCTGAATTAATCCAATCTGATTTAGAAAAAAAATGTCGGGAATAAAGTATTTATTTATTCTAATTAATCAAATACCTACGTAACGGCTAGCATGGCATTAAGCATTTAAGCCTTGACATTCAAAACAGGTACTGTCCCACTAAAAAATTAATGCATGCATAACTAATCAAGGCTGTTAGGAAAATTTTCATTTTGATGCAGGTTTAATAAAGCGAACGGTTTCGAAACACCCTGTTGGCGAGAATCATTTAAAACTGGGAACTGACATTTCAAAATAAGCCCTAAACTTGCTAATAATCCATTTTGGAATATTGTAAAAATAGTAACAGTTCTTTCGAATTTAAGCCATGTCATTTTCATTCCATTTTGTTAAGGTATTTGATTTCATAATTGTTATAGTAATGAAAAATGGACCAATCTTGGGTAAATGTCTCCTACACTGGATGCCCCGGCTCAGGGGCTTGAGTGAAGGCCAGTTCGCACCTTTGTGTTTTAACCTGGGTCGGCTCAGCGTTTTGGTTTTTTTAGAATTAAAATCCCTCCTCGAGCGAACATTATACGGTACGCTACTCAGACGCTAGACTTGCGCTCAAGGAACGGATGTCAGTCCATCGTTAAACATGCGTTTGTATGCGTTAATAGACATGATACAAAGTTTTTTTTATTTAAAAAATACACTGGGCCGACCCTGGCAGAAAACGCACAGATATGAATCGGCCTTCTTTTTTAAACAACGGAGCTTGACACATTTCGATTTTATGGCTTGACTTTGCCTTCACTGGCATCTATGTGCAGCAGTTAGTTTGTTTGTTTACTCTGTAAGAAATACCGATTATTATAGTTTGTTATGTTTTTACATTAGTAGAATAAGTGGGAGGTGCTTTTATACGTTAGTATTAAGCGCCATTCATATTGATCTGTATCGACTGGCGGTCAATTCATCTAGCGCTCCATAGGAAGAACGGTGTTATTTTCATACTGAAATAGGCTAGAATACGTAAGAAAATATCCTCGTTATTTCATATAAAGTCATATTTATGCATTGAAAGCAACTCGTGTATAAATCAGCTCGTTTTACATCAATATCAGCATCCTAAACATTCAAATTTAATGGTCTATTACTAATATTTACCTTTAAATACATTAAATGTAAATGTTTAGGAGCTGTGGCGCCCGGCGGTGTATAATCTATATTTTACTGCGCATGCACAGAGCTCAGGAAAAACCATCAGTTTTAAAATATTGATACATTTAGATTAGACTCAGTTCCTATACAACACAGCTACGCCATCGAGCTGCATTGTTAATCGATCAAAAAATTATTTCATTCATTTGCGATCGGGGGGGGGGCGAGATTCTGCATCTCTTCCTCAAAATGGTTTTCTCAAATATTCATGATGGATTTTTCCGGATTTATAAGTCTGCACAAGCATGATCTGTCGGTTAATTTACATTACCACAAATTTTACAAATCTCTCAATCATCCTTGTACACGTTTAATCATTTTTTAAATCATTTTTGTCACGATTGAATGACCATGTATGCCATATATCAAATTGCGTAAACAGCATTTTTTTAATATTAAAAATGAAAGAAGAGCACAATAGAATATATCATCTTCATCGCATCATCAATTTGTACATAGGAGCAACATAGTGGTGTTACACTTGATGTAAAAATGTAATCATGAATGAGGTCAAATTGTGACTCTCTTTTGAACACTTGGTCATGTTTAGATTATACGGGCGGGTGTAATCTACCATTATGTTACCAAGGCAACATCATCCATCTCTTCTGATGGTCCTGACTTTGGATGGAGATGTGGGACAGTTATTATTGTCATCGTGTTGCAAACCTTGTGTTGTTCTTTTTTTCACAAAGTCACATTACTTTTAAACAAACTCTATTCCCCCTTTAATCAGGGAATAACATTTTTTTTTATAAACAATGGATTAAGTCATAGCGGCCATATAAAGATCGGCTCTCGGTTGTTTTATTTATTTATTTATTAAAAACATATTTAAACAGGAAAACAAGATCAGATATGGTTTTCATCTTGGTCCTGGTTATAAAACCACCACTTGATCTTAATATTATAAGCCCTAACCTAATATATGTTTTTATCACAATATTTTGATGACTGTTTATAGTGAAATTTTAATCTACTTCCAATCATTTTCGGCAGCAGTGTTTGACACCATCTTAGAGTTCTTAGTTTTACGTTCTGATTACGTTAGAAAAAAACAAACTTTTATTGAAGGTGCGACTATTTCTAAAAGACGTTCAATGATGGAAATTGTTACTTTAGTACTTTATTTGGCGTTCGATAAGAAATAGAAATAGCCGAACTGGCAATGCACACAAACTGCTGGGCCCACGATCTAAATGTGCAATACAAAAAAATAGCTACGATTAGATGAAATGCGGAGTTGATTTTTATCAAAACATTTGTAATTTCAATCATTTCATCCAAACATTTGCAATAATAATTATTTCATCATGCATTTAGTAACCTGTAAACTCACAATAATGAAGCGCTTGATCAATATGTTATGGACTGCTCTGTGCACACTGAGATTCATTGTGCAAAAGGCACTACAAGCAGAAGGGTCAAAGGATCTGGACAGAGTAAACAACTTCAGTCAAGCCTTCACAATAGCTCCATGGACACAAAAGAAAGTAACTCCCTCATTCATTGTGCAATATCTGCTCTCCTTAGCAATACCATTTTCTCCACTGAATAATATAGGAATGAATGTTATGTGTAATTTGCCATTGTGATGGTTGAATGGAAGTGTTGACTTTGTCCAAAATCGCTGTCCTTGCTTATCACAGTTAGGATGCCATCCTAATCGAACACACACGAGGAGCGTCGCATCCGTCGCCAAACATCCCTCCCGATTCTCGCAATTTTCTAGGACAAACCCACGCATCACCCTGTTCAATTCAAGAGAGAAACACAACACGCTTAAACGTGCGGAAACAATTCAAAAACTCATTTCAGTTGTCTCAATGATTGACTTATTGCTGTTGGGTAACGGAAATTGCGTTTGACTTTTACTGTAGCTAATTGTCCTTTTTCATACGAAGCCATATTGAACGTCGGAAAGTTGAAAAGATCTACGAGGATGGGGATTTTGACTATTTTGTTGCTTACTGTATTATTTGGAAATATTCATTTTTCTATCGGTAAGTACATGATTTTGTTTAAAGTTTTGTACTTTTACTCGACAATATTGAATGAATGAAGGTCATTTTAAGAGAATTATTTTCTTCGAAGTATGAAATGTTGTACTTTTACGTGACAATATTGAATGAATGAATGAAGGATATTTTTAATCATTATCTATATGAGAGTTTTATGCCGTACAATATTAAGCCATATTGTACGGCTTCAATTTTACGCTTGCGCAAAGCAGTGACCAGCCTTCTGGTATATGTAAAGATAATAATAATTATATTGGATGGCTTCATTTCATGAAATACCGGGAATATTCCACTCGTTAGGGCCAATATTGCACTCATCTTCGATTCGTGCAATATTGCCCTAACTCGTGCAATATTCCCTGGTATCCCATTTATTGCCATCCAATATTATATAATTAATTCGTTGTAGGATTGTGATCAAGGATATATTCTATGATCTTTATTTGTATACATCTCATCATGAGGCACTCATTCTGTTTGAACAAATCAATCAAATCGACCAGGAGTACAAATTGTAATGCAGCATATTAATGATATTTCCTAGTTATTCAAAATTATTTGAATGTTCCTGGAAAAAATATGCTGCATTTATAACAAAGCCTGATACCTCCTATTTAGGAAGCGATGGGCGAGATCTTGCTCGAGCTCTTCAACATTGTATCCGGCAGCTATTACACACGGACGTTTCATAATATTCTGTCGGAAGGGACGTATACAGTACTGAGGGGTACATGATTTCATAACCGTAGCTCTCAAAGTTTGAACAAAAACATAGTGTTTTTCTTAAACTCACAGAGCAAAATTTACCGTATGACGAAAAAGGTCAACCAAAGACATTTGAATATTTTTTAAAACCTCAAAACTTATTTCAGAACATTTTACAAGAAGACGATTCAAATATTTATCGGGAGTAAAATTCAATAATGTCTACTGTACGAGGCTTACCCGATGATATTAATTTTCACCTCAGTTCGTGGAGGTGAGAATAATGATAGTAAGAATCATAGTATCTATAATGAGATCAGAATTGATCATTATAATGATAATCAATTTAATGATAGTGTTTAATCATGCTAAAACATAATCATGGTACTGCCATACTGGGACGAATCAAAAGGCAGCATTTGCCCAAATAATGATTTTTGTTTCGAAAACGTCGGCATATGCAATGAACCTTTTTTTTTAAATCATGAACCTTTTTTAATGCATAACGACTTAAACGTTTTATAAACTTACGCAATGCTTATTTAGAACGATTCTTCCATGGAGATTCCTTGATTTTTTCCTACTTTCCAAATGATTATCGTTGAAATATGTCCAACTTGTTCGCATTTCCAACATACATTTAAAATATTTAAATTAATACACGTGTAAAATATGTCCAACTTACAGACAATTCTTTACATTCCATTCGAAGTTTGACATTTAATTTTTGTCAAGCTTAGAAGTCTTGTTCACAATTATGTTGCCCATTGTTAGGTAAGCTTTTGCCGGACGTATTAAAGCCTGTAATAATCTTTACTTAACGTTATCGTGTAAACCAATATTTTGGGTTCATGAAATATTTTCTGAAGATGTAAAGACAAAAATATTACACTTAAAAAATTGCTTTAAACTCTGACAAAATTGGAAAATAATTGATTTTCCAGTATTAACCCAAGGACATCTGAATGATGTAATGCCCATAGACTTTGTGCATGCACCACTCGATTCCAGTAGTCAATGGGATGAGTTTTGCACATAGATGGATAGAAGTGCAACTTTAACGTCACCATATAGTTATGAAAAGTTTCCATTTTTAATTCAAAATGTTTACTCTTTTCACCAGTTTTTCCTACCATTATAATAATAGTGTAACTCTACCTGCTGTCTAATTTTCCTGGAACTTTTCTTTTGCTTCGTTCGTCTAAATTGTTCTGCTCCTATTGAAGAATATTGATTTAAATCTTCTGACCTCCCTTTTTATTCTTTATTTTTTTCTTTTCTTTTACACTTGTAACAAAAAAAAACTGATAGGAGGTTTACTGCTTTCAAAATCAAATTACCTAATGTTCCTGGTTATCGTTATTTGCAACATATCTAATACTCTCCTTATGGTAAAAACAAATGTTTCCACAAATCAACATGCAAATCATACGATGATTTTTTTTTAGATTTTATTATCGTCTTTTAACAACCCCCTGCAGGGCGTCAGCACTTTCAAGCTCAATCGTAAAATGCAAATCGTTGTTTGATTTTGAGGTGGCGTTACGAATTAGGTTCGATCTATAGGAATTAATCTGCGAGCGTTTGCCAATAATATTAGCAGTTCATCAAATGGGAAGCGTACCGGCCCCATTCCGCATGGCTTTCTCGAATGGATTGGATTAATTCCGTTCCAGAATACATAAAATTTGTTTGCCAGGATCATTTTAATAGCGCCATGTTGTGGCATAATAAGTTTCTCTCCATACCGGTCTTCGGGATGCAAAAGCTTTTTGTTGCTTAGGAACGGATCGCTTATAGGAGATAATTCAGGAGTGGTAGATTGTTTGGTTTTGTTGGTAATCTAATTCAAACCACCTAAAGTTAGAATGTCTGGAACGCTGTGTCAACATTTTGTACGAATTGAAGTGTGGAAACGATTTTGATAAACCAGGTGGATAAAAACTCATCTGCCAGAGGCAGTTCATCCGTTGCAGTAATTATCCTAATTGTCTGCTTTGTATTGTTTTCCTTCATCATAACTACTATCATGATATGTTGGTTTTACCTTTCATTTCGTATGTTCTTGAAATCTAACACCACTTAGAATAATTATACCAGTTTCATTAATAGGAGTTCCTTGAATGTTCGAGCAAAACAGCAATGATAAAGAATAGATAATGGATTGATGGTCTGATAACCATCCGTGCACCTTGGGTGAGTCTTTTAGGGGTGACGTCCTTTTTTCCGGGGAGGGGGGGGGGGGGGGGGGGGGGGGAAGGGGGTTCCAACCCGGGCCCCCCCCCCCCCCCCCCCTCCCCTCCCGGGTCTGAAACTTCATGGTGTGCGCATGGTAACCCTTATTATTCCATCATTAATCACCCTGTTAACAAAATGAGGTACCCCTCCCCAACAGCCTCCTTACCTTCCCACCATCGCTATACGAAGAAAAGCTTATAATCACCGTCCAACCGTCTTCAACATTGATCAAGCATAGTATTGAGATATATTTCTAAGTCCAGGATGACACTTTCACGACTTTTGACCACGGTTTTGTCAAGGTGAGTCGTGCCATGCTCGCGCAATGTTCACGCGTATAGTTCACAAACTGACAAATGCGTACCCATTGATTTACACTTTGACACGAACATGCAAGGCGAGTTTATGCATAGCTTGCGCATAGTTTACGCACTTCCCGCATTAGCACGACGAGTTTTCGCAATATGGACGGTGTCGTGATCCTCCTGTGACTCTTGGATAACATCGACACTAGATGAGGATAACTAGGGGATAATTGTGGCAGTTCGTGACAGTCGTGGCATGGCACATACTGCCACCAACTGGTAAGCATCCACCCGCGTCGTTCCGCTGAGTTCACGAACAGATTGCGCATAGCTCACAACCTGGTCTCGAAATGTTGTCGTGACAGAATTTGTGAACGTTTCAAAATTCTCGTTCCGACATGGCACGCAGTCACGACAAGTTTACGCACACCTCACGATAGTTTTTGGCTAGTTTGCGCACTGGCACGACTCGAGGAGTGCCAATTGCGTGCCAGAAAATCGTACAAGTGTCAGTCTGACATTAGTTAAATGAGCATAATTTAAATTTAATGAACGTCGGGCGAAATTACATGCCTATACACGCAAAGGTGTGGTTCAACCGCTGCATTGATGATCGCTGGGCATTATAAACGTTTTCCTTGTTCATCATCACGCCAGATTGATGTCATTTCTAAAAGTGGCATCATCGTGACAACACAGTATATCCGGTAGATGGGTGTATCTCGTCCAATATGCAGAGATGCTAACCTTTCCGAGAAATACATATGTTGTATTTTCACATGAAACCAACGCTCTCATCACACTTGGCTAAGACCTTGCTTAAAACCACGATCATGTTTTCTCTCACTTGTTCAGCTGTTTCTTTATTTACAAACGGGCAGTTTCACCGCAAAACGAACTCAAAAAATCCAATTCTATAATTTGCAATGAATCCATTGATCCATTGGTAAACTCCAATATGGTCATGATGGACAAACTAAATAGATTCACACTGAAGCCATCACGAAATGTGCGCTAGATAACAAAAAAAAACATTTCCCCTCTCACGTTCTTATGCATCCAATTGTTGAATAAAGTGAAGTAAAGTGAAAATATATGAAGCTGAATTAATTTGAAAGAATAAAGAAGCAAATTACTTGTCATTATATATTTACTAATTTCGTTGTTAATCTTTAAATTCCGGCAGCCGAAAACAGGCGATATCAAACGATACCATCCACATCGATCTGCTGGCGCTGGGAAAGTGACTTCCGGTTTTGGGAGCTATATAAGCAAAATATTCACTGATAAATGCCCCTTTTACCTCCTGTAAGAGGGCATACATGTATGTGCTTTGTGCTGCATCACATTATTACCATAATTTTGTAATGAGAGATAACATTATAAACTATATTAAACATTTGTAAAATAAACTTGACTCTTTTAAATCTATTACCCACCCGGCGAATATAAATCATGCACAAATTCACAATCTGTGACCGGAAAAGAGCCTCCCTGCTAAGATGTTTACAGTAAAATCAGCATAGCTTCCCTAGTGGTTTTTATTTGGCTTCATGAAAAGTGACGACAATTAAGTGATAGTTATTTTGTCCACTGTTTTTGCTCATCAGTGTTCATTGTGAAAATGATGGTTAAATTTAGTGACGAAACAAATCATTTCGAAAGGGCAGTTATGCATGACAGCATCCTTGATTTTGATGAAAGGTTACGCTGGCATGAAATGCGCAATTGAGGCCATTATCATCGCGCCATCATAACGGGATATTATTTGCTGTACATGTCCAATAACACTGCCTTGCGAATCATTAAGCTTTTACCTTCATCAGATATGGGCGGAAATTTCGGCCCGTCACGGTCATATCGAATGAAAAAATATATATCAAACTTATTATTATTTTAAGTCATGAAGGTCATGCGAGATCCATGGAAACGGCAATCGGAAGGAAAAAAAACGGTCACTCAGCGAAATGCGTGTCCATAATTATAATAAATCCAAATAATCTCATCCCCCCCCCCCCCCCAAAAACCCAAAATGGTTCTCACTTTTTGTTTGTAACCTATCTTGTGATTTTTCTTGGTTTAAAAAATATAGATCGGAAGAGCACACGTCTGAACTCCAGTCACTAGCTTATCTCGTATGCCGTCTTCTGCTTGAAAAAAAAAAAAAAAAAAAAAATCTTACCGGTGAGACAAATCTTTAACCCGTTAGAAACTACACAGATGCCAACTATTCCGGGATATGCATCATGAATATTATTTTAACATCAATAAATGTCGTTCATCAGAATTGAATGGCGGGCTTCCGAAATTGATGGAAAGTGGTTTGTCATGTGGACGGTAAACAACGAATGTACATGTGATGTGCGCAACAAATGATGCGCACATCAGTTGCGCACTAGTTAGTGTTATACCGTCCACAATGTTCGAAACCCAGTCATTACTCTTATTTGTGTTCAGATGTTGGCTTATTCACACTCAAAACATAGTGATGTTTGATATCCACATTTAATAAACTCTTACTTATGTTGGTAATGCCCCGGTCACATAGGACCCCGGAAGCAAAACGATTCAACCCAACTATATGTTAATTCACAGTTAACTGCATCAGAACAACGAGTCGGGGTGAATCGTGTTGCTTCCGGGGTCCTGTGTGACCGGGGCTTAAGATGTTAGGCAAACGTTTAGCCAGCACTGGGAAACTTACTGTCCATATATTTATTTGCTAGAATGTCATGTGCACAACTTGTAGTTAAGATTTGCATTTTCATAATTTCACCAATTGTTGTGTGATCTGATTTATTAGTTGATTTTATTCGTCATAATGCAAAAAAAAAAAAAAATGCCATGACAAGGATTTTAATGAAAATCGAAAGCTTCTTTTCAATAGAGTGAAAGCGGACATGATACAAACAAAAGACAAAAATAAGTAAATGAATATCAATGCAATGACAGCCAATACACGCGACATTACTGGAACTTCAAATACATTTGAGACTTGCTTACTTGAAAGACATATATAATGTCCTGTGTTGGGCAAACTTTTGTCAAACCGTTTTAAGAGTGAAAACCTGTAAAATAAACGATATCATCACACAATTATTGTCAATTTTCACCCAGCAGCAGCTCTCAACGGAAACAATACACAGAGCATACTGTTGCAACAATTATTAGACAACTATGGACCAATCACCGTCAGGCCTGTGCGTGACGTCACTCGACCTACCAACGTGACCTTCAGATTACTTCCGGTTGAGCTGATCAATTTCGTAAGTGAGCAGATGATTTTGTTGCA
>BQKZ01000062.1:246049-259755 GCA_036244855.1 Temnopleurus reevesii
CCCCCCCCCCCCCCCCACAAAAAAAAGTGAATGAATGGAGCAATTGAAGACCGATATCTTAAATCTGTATGAATGAGATGATAAATAAATGCTAATTTTTTTTTTCTCATGTGAATTCATTCAAACGAAATAAGTTGTGGTAATTCACTGCTCCACAAATTGATTAGCATGGATTATCTTGTTTAATATTCATTATTCACCAATCAAACCATTAACCAACTCAGGCTTCAGTCACATAGAAGCCCGGAAGCAGCACAATGAAACACGACTCTTCAGTTCACAGTTTGCTGCCTCAGAACATAATAATAATAATATACTATACTATAATTATAAAGCGCATATCACATACAATGTCTCTATGCGCTGATTAAAGAGAAAAAGCAAAGAGAGGAACAATAGTTAGCAAAGAGGGGAACAATTATAGTTCCTCTCATAACAATGAGTCGTGTTGAATCGTGTTCAGTCGGCGCTTCTATGTAACTGGGGCATTACATTTCTAATGCATTCTTTCACATCAACATTTTAACCCTTTGACTACTGGAACTGAGAATCCCTATACAAAGTTTATGGGTATTACAGAATTCAGTAGTCAATGGGTTAACCCTGTGACTACTGGAACCGGGAATCCCTACACAAAGTTTATGGGTATTACAGAATTCAGTAGTCAATGGGTTAACCTCAAGACTACAAGAGTACAAGTTGCTTTCAGCACTATACTGGTGGTGAATGATCAAAACAAGAAATACAATGTATTGAGGATGAATTAGAACATGACCATGACAAAAGCAATTGATAATCCCAAGCGCATTATTAGATGAACTATGAATAAGTAAAGTTTCAGCACCACCTACGCATTTAATTATCATTTATTGATGGCTCGCCAGTTGTGGCATTGTGAGCAAAAGCGACAACGGATTTGGACGAAATAAGAAACTTCCCTTACAGCAGTAACTATACATATGCTCATAAAAGAAATTAATTTCACTCTATTTTGTTAAGAAATGTTGAACAGATGTTGGACATATTCAGTGAATTAAAAGGGAAGCCATTTTTGTCAACATGAATCTATTTTCAAGACTTCAATGAAGTCGTTTGCTTTGTCCCAATCATTCGTCCCTTATGCTCACACTGATAGTTACATGGATTATTCTTTTAATGAAATTAGACATAACCCTTGCATGAATTGCATTAAAATGACACCTCATCGGGAAAACGAAGCCCTGTATCAAAAGGATGAAATGAATGTTAATATATTTGATTTAGGATTAATCTCAGCTTCGTACCTCACGGAAATTAGGTGAAATTATGGTGACGCCATATACAAATAGATTGTCGTCAGTTATTAATGGCAAAATAATATTTCCCCATTATGAAAAGGGTGGTAACTCGTAACGAATCAACAAAATAAAACATTCGCCTAATCATTTATAGCTTATTATTCAGTTGCAGTCATTTAGTTTAGTATGAACTAATTAAGACTAAAAAATAATTATTATTCTACTGATTATTTAGAAGTCTCATGCTGAATTAACGGTACAATCATTTTCATTCAAATTAATTTTTCTTTCACTTTTGCATACGGCCACTCTATTTTGAATATTCCAACAGGGCGCTTTAATGCGCTTAATGATATTATATGGTCACTTCCAACCGGTCCCCAATCGCACCTGGGTATAGTGCAGCAAAGTAGCACATTAATCTATTCATCTCGTTATCATTTGGTTCTCTAGGGTTGGAAGGATGAGAACATGATTTGGGATCCAGAAGACTACAATGGCGTCACCTCCGTCATGGTCAAACAAGATAATGTCTGGCTTCCTGATATAGTCCTCTATCAAAAGTAAGAACAGTTACATTTTTATCCCCAAAATTCCAAGGCTTGGGTCTGTATTGACAAGGCTGATGGTGATGAAGATGGTAATGATGATGATGATGATGATGGTGATGGGGGTGATAAAGAGGATGATGTTGATGATGATGAGTATGTGGTGGTGGTGATGATGATGAGTATGTGGCGGTGGTGATCATGATGATGATGGTGGTGATGATGAGGATGATGATGGTGGTGGTAGTGATGATGGGGATGATGATGATGATAACAATGATGGTGATGGTGATGATGGTGATGATGGTGATGACAGTGATGATGATGATGATGATGATGATGGTGTTGATGATGATGATGATGATGATGATGATGATGATGATGATGATGGAAGTAATGATTATAACGACAGTGATGATATGATCTTGATGATAATGATAATGATGGTGTTGATGATGGTGATGATGATGATGATGATGGTGGTGGTGATGATGGTGATGATGATGGTGATGATGATATTGATGATGATGATGATGGTGATGATGATGATGATGATGATGATGATGATGATGATGGGGGTGATGGTGATAATGATGATGATGATGATGATGATGATGAGGATGATGATGATGATGGGGTGATGGTGATAGTAATGATGATGAGGATGGTGATGGTGATGGTGGTGACGGTGGTGATGATGGTGATGATGATGATGATGATGATGATGATGATGGAAGTAATGATGATAATGACGGTGATGGTGTTGATGATGATATTGATAATGATGGTTTTGAGGATGATAATGATGATGATGGAGATGTTGATGATGATGATGATGATGGTGATGATGATGATAATGATGATGGTGGTGTTGATGGTGATGATGATGATGATGATGATAGTGATAATGATAATGGTGTTGATGGTGGTGTTGATGATGGGGGTGATAGTGATGATTATGATGATGGTGATGATGATGATGATGATGACGGTGATGATGATGATGATGATGATGATGGTGATGATGATGATGCTGATGATAATGATGGTGATGAGCACAGTGATGGAAGGCTGCTACACCCATCTGCATAATTCCAAATCAGTTGATGATGATGATGATGATGATGATGACGGTGATGATGATGATGATGATGATGATGGTGATGATGATAATGATGGTGATGATGGTAATGATGATGATGATGATGTTGATGATGATGATGATGATTAAAATGATGATAATGATGATAATAATGATGATAATGACTATGACGATGATGACAGGTATAATGACGTTTACATATAGACAATATACCAAATGATTCTAAAAATAATTCCAACTATGATAAAACAATGAAAAATAAATATATTTGGAGCACAAACGAATTGACAATTTCTAGCCAGATTATTGGGTAATCAGGATTATCTTAAAATTGCAAAATGTTCGAAATTAATATAACTAGGCCTATTCTGCTTCATCCTAGTGTGGTGAAGGACTTCGTGAGCCATGCAGACACTTATATCAGCGTGAACAATGACGGGATGATGGACTGGTACTTCCCTGCAATTATGGCATCAGCTTGTCCTATTGATATCACATACTTTCCTTACGATGTCCAACATTGCAACTTAACCTTTGGCCCCTGGTCACTGACCACAGACCAGGTAAGACCGTTTGTTTGTTTCATGCTAAACTCGGCTATCGAGATCTCGAGCTGTCAAGTTATACTGATGTTATAGGTGACTGCAAGTTCTCGTAATCATGGCTTCAGCTTGTCCTATTGGCAACACTTACTTTCCTTACGATGTCCAGCATTGTAACTTGACCTTTGGCCCTTGGTCACTGACCACCGACCAAGATCATTTGCTTGTTTCATGCACACTTGGCCTCTGGTTCCTCAAAAGCTACCAAGTTACAGGTGACGGGCACTTTCCTGCAATCATTTCTCGAGCTTGTCCCTATTGATATAGCCTACTTTCCTTACGATGTCCAGCACTGCAATTTGACCTTTAGCCCCTGGTCACTGACCACTGACCAGGTAAGATCATTTACTTATTACATCTGCCTTTGACCCCTAGCTGGCTCCTAGTACATTAACAAGTAACATATGACAAGTAATTACTTGTGATCGTGGCTTCAGCTTGTTCTATTGATATCACGTACTTTCCCTACGATGTCCAGCATTGTAACTTGACCTTTGGCCCCTGGTCACTGACCACAGACCAGGTAAGGTCATTTGCTTGGTTCATTCACCCTTGACCCCTTTTTTCCTAATAAGCTACCAAGTTAATATGACTGACAATTACTTTCTTGCAATCATTGTTTCTGTTTGTCCTATTTACCATGTCTAACATTGGAATTTCACCTTTGGCCCCTGGTCACTGACCATGCACGGACCAGGTAAGATCACTTTCTCGCCTCAGGGACCTTTGGATATTTATCATGCATATATATCATCACAAAATGTTTTTACAGTTTGCATATAGGACACACCACATGGCCATACAATGCTATGCAAGCATGCATGAGTGGGCGTATTATTTGTGTACGCCCGCCAGCTGATTGGGAAAGTCACGTATTTACTTGGGTTGGTTCCTGCGCTGCGGGTTCGAACCCCTGTCATTATGGTCGTGTCTTTCAAATGGTGACGTTACAGGTCGACCCTCTTTCTCTATTCGTTTTTAAATGATATACTTTTTTTCGCAAAATAAAGTGGGTCATGGACAATAGAGCCGTATGTGTATTGAACTGTGCGGACACAACAATCACAAGCTGGTTCCGATTTGAACAGAATTACAAAGGAACAGTGAATTGANGGTTCCTGCGCTGCGGGTTCGAACCCCTGTCATTATGGTCGTGTCTTTCAAATGGTGACGTTACAGGTCGACCATCTTTCTCTATTCGTTTTTAAATGATATACTTTTTTTCGCAAAATAAAGTGGGTCATGGACAATAGAGCCGTATGTGTATTGAACTGTGCGGACACAACAATCACAAGCTGGTTCCGATTTGAACAGAATTACAAAGGAACAGTGAATTGGCGTTCGACTTTGTTTTCGGAAATAGTTTATATCGTGCTTTTTCATACCCAGTGCCACTGAAAAGAAGGCAATGTGTCTTGGCGGCAATGTTAATTCTATACAAAAATGCATTTCTGCACCTGTACTGGTAAGTGCAATTAGAGTTGCACCTTTCAGAGAAGTGGAAATTAAGTGTTTGTATAACTTGAGTAAAACGAACATAATTATGTAGCCCGTAGACAAGAAAGTGTGACTTCTTCAAATGTTGATTTCCGTTCCAGCTTTCCAAACACAATTACCGTCCAACCAACACTTAAAGGGGAACTTCACCCAGACATTGATGTGCGCTCAGTGGATGAAGAAAAATACAATGGTCAAACTGTGAAAATTTGAGCAAAATCCGACAATCCATTCAAAAGTTATGAATTATCAAAATATTAATTTACACCACTCATGGGCTCCACAAATTGGCAACGTACAGGCAGAAAATGGCTGACAACATGGAGAACTCTCCATTCACTTTGTACACAGAATTTCACATTTTCTTCTTTTTCTAGAAAAGTAGACAAAATGATACTTTTCTATTCAATTATGATGTGGACATTTTGATTCTGCATGCATTTCGGAATGAATTTTGTTGATTTAATGTCTACTTTTCTAGAAAAAGAAGAACATGTGAAATTCTATGTACAAAGTGAATGGAGAGTTCTCCATGTTGTCAGCCATTTTCTGCCTGTAAGTTGCCAATTTAAGGAGCCCATGATGGGGTTTTAATCAAAGCATTGAACATTCATAACTCTTGAATGGATTGTCGGATCTTGCTCAAATTGTCACAGTTTGATCATTGTATTTTTCCACCCACTGAGTGCACATCGATGTCTGGGTGAAGCTCCCCTTTAATACCAGTTTTGCACTTTGGTTCCCCTAATAGGAGCGTGGATATGCGGTCTGTATAAAGTGAAATGAGACCTCAAAAACACGTAGAAAACATTGATTGATTCAGTTCGCGTGTAGACTATGCAAATACTCCTTCGTACATCTGACCCATTGTTTAATCGATTGAAGTATATTTTCCCACGTGTGAACCCAATATTGACAAATTCAATATTGACGATTCCAAGCTAAGTAAATCATCGGGCAAGGATGGTTTCCATACTTCATCGAGATTTTTTGATTTTCACATGTTGATATCATTAGTCGATATTGTTCCTACACACAAAAAACAAGAACTCATGGATCTGAGTAAAGTCGCAAAAAGTGACACTATAATGACACACCGGTGAGTATATCAATGAAAATACTCAACTGTGTGTCATTATAGTGTCACATTACTCAAATATGTGAGTTCATGTTTTTTGTGTGTACTTTTTTTTCGAATATCACAAAGTTGCTAGAAATGCTCAAAGTATTGTTCATGATATTGCGAATAAGTATAAGCATGAAGAAAAGAAGTATTCCTCAAAGCTCGTGGTATTTGCTCGAATCTAAACATATACTATTCAACACATTCACGATGTGTTCTGAAAGAAATTATTGTGTAATAAAAGCAAACGCAATTAAGCGGTAATCTAATATATTTATTATGGGCTTAAATGAATGAGGATTGTCCAGTGCTTAAATAAGAAAAATAAAAATGTGTTCGATAGCCAGTTTAGCTTTTATTCGCGATTACCTTCGACACAAGAGTTGCAAAAACCAGGGTGTTAAATTTAACAACAGCTGAAATCGACATCACCCAACAAATAGTTTAATGTTTTTTTTTATCAATGTCAATTAAGTTACGTAATGATATAAAGCGCTGTGATACATATATCTGAAAGAGCGCTATATAAACATACATAAGTAAATAGATAAACATAGATAAATATATAAACATAGATAAATATATAAACATAGATAAATATATAAACATAGATAAATGTCAATAATTTTCTATTATAATATTTTGAAAAAGCAACCCTTTCTTGTATGTACCCATATAGTTTACGGCTGGTGTTGAATTCTAGAACTCTAGATGCATTATATGCCCGTATTTAGACAAAAGTGGTCATAACTTCAACTTTACACGCTGCGTAAACTATTTTTACTTATTTATGTTTGTTTATCATTACATCTAGGTGGATTTTAGGCGGTCTACTCAAGCTGATGCCAATGTGAGTTTATTCCATCGTAACGGGGTTTGGATCCTCGAGAAAACGACATCTCTGGATGTAATTGTTGACTCGTGTTGCTTCAACCATTCCTGGTCCTCCATCGTGTTCAATCTGCAGATACGCAGACAGTCAAGTGAGTACTGATTTGACAATTATTATTGTTTTTATATGTTTGTTGATGAAGTCATAAAGCTGTTTTGTACTGTATAAATTGATGTATCCATTCCCTTAAACACAGACACAAACGCACGTTCCAGCTATAAACCTGGCGTTTTAGCTGACGTGACTAACAGAGTACTAGTTGATTGCAAGATCTATCTCTCTCTCTCGCTCTCTCTCTCTCTCTCTCTCTCTCTTTCTTAAAGCTGCATTACGGAGATTTAGGAATGTTATACAATATTATTTCATGGGAATTAGATGTGATTCCTAAAGGAAATCAATGAAGTGAGTTTTCGAGATATGCACAAGTGCGACCTTTATTTTTCCAAGATACGCCAGGAGGGTGCTCGATATCAAAAAAAGAAAAAAAAGAAAAAAAGCGTTATTTCGGTTTACGCCAAGACGCCCATCATAGACTTAAAATTTCTTTTTTAAAGAATGATTCCTTTTATTATCATTGGTCATTGCCCTTCACCCACAGGTTTCTATACCCGTACCGTCGTTATCCCGTCTATCCTCCTGACGGCGTTGATGGCGCTCGTCTGTTGGCTTCACCCAGCCTCGGGTGAGAAGGTCACCTTGGCCGTTAGCAACCTTCTTGCTCTCATCCTCTTCCAGCAGCTCGTGGCAGATAGACTCCCACCGAGTGGAGAAACGACTTCCATCATTGGTAAATATATCACTGTGAAATCTAAGAATGACAAAATAGACACAAACGATTTCACATTCAAGCCGTTACAATGTTACCGCCGAGCAAAACAATTTAATTTCATATTCACCTGTTTACCATGCAGATCAGCATAGTATGTAAAACTTTGATGTTATTATTATTCTGTATGCTTTATTTTTTGTTGCTGCTACAACTACATGTATTTTGAAAAACTGAATGGAGAATTGTGTATTTTGTGCACTTTCTTTATCATTTGGTTTTAAAGTGAATGCAACTTTAAGGAATTGTGGTCGCTGCCACAAGAGGACGTTCATAACAGTGCATAGGAAGCCATCACTGTAAGAAAAAGGAACAAAGGATGTAGACTAATTAAAACAAAATACTGTTCTAAGGATTTGCATTCGTTGCTAGATGTACGAGCACACAAAAAAGAGTCCTTTCCATTTTCCACGACAAAATGCCGAAGAGGTATTGTATAGTAAACAGGAAAGTTATTTTGAGTTCATGATGCTATCATAAAGGATTGAGTGAAGTCGTTTATTTTGTCAGATTCGTTTGTTCCATCTATTCAGAGTGCATGTTACTCTGAGATAAGGATGATATGAAAACAAAAATGGAAAACGCCTTGCCACGTGCTAAAGCCAGATGGTGAAAACCTTCAGCTCCAATACCGATAAGAACCTGATTGCACTACGGGTAGCCAACATAATTTTATCACTCCTATAACTTTTTCGCGGTGCTGTACAAGTAGCCACCATTAACATTACTACTAACTATATTGTTATCAATAAAACTTTTCCGCAGTTATTTTCTTCATTGTGATGATCGGGTTGAGCTGTGCTGAAGTCATCTGCTCCATCATCGTGCTCCGTCTCTACCACATGGGAGGGAGGAGGCAGATACCAGTGTGGCTAAGGAGGGCAATGTTACACCCCTTCATCATGCATCTCTATACCAACCCAGATTGCACCTCTATGTTACGTGCTGAGGATAAGGCTCACGAGTGAGTATTATTTTTTAGTATTTTACTCGTATTTCTCTTTTATTTTGGCACTAAATTGTCTGTGATGCTTTCACAACGTCATAGGCTGCACAAAACCGATAACGAGTCCATTTTCGATTATCACCTGGGGTTGCATAATCATTGTGTTTTGTTGTGCCATTCGTAAGGTACTCTTGCAAAACAGTTTTTCGGTCTGAGTGTCAAATCTTACGCTATGCAGATAGCAAAAGCAAATCTTATCATAAATATTATCACTGTACACTTTGTAAATCCCTATTAGGGGAGATGCTACATAAATAACAATAATAATGAATTATTACATGATTTAGTTTCCGATTTTAATTATAGTAAAGTTAGTGTAGATTGAACTAAGAAATGATGGTAACCCACAAAGGCAAACTTTTAGACACGCAAAAACACATCTGCAGGTTAGTGATATACTCATATATTAATGCACCTTGGGACAAGGGGCGAACCCCCAAAACATACATAAATAAACACACTAACGCAACCCCCCCCCCCACACACACACACCCAAACACATACATTTAGGCTGTGCCTTGGTGTAGAACAAAAATGTACTACCCCCACTCTGGCCTTCATGTTTTCCAGACGTCCCGCGACGAAGAAAGCCTTAACTATCTAAATAAGATGTGAAACTATATACTCACTGTGTCGGTAGAATCGACCTTCTGTATTGTTTTGTTCATATTTAAATTGTTCGTGTTCCATAAAGTATGCAATTTCGTGTTCCATTCCCTGCATGTACTGTGCATGTATGCACCATAGTTTTGGGTTTAGGGGCTCGGGCCCTAAGGTTTGAAATAGGAGCGCCAAATCGTAGGTAAAAAGGGCGTAACTTTCTGGTTTATTTTGTTCTGCTTTTGGTTTTGCTTGTAAACTCGCTTGGCGGAACAAGGAGGAATGGCGGGCAATATAATGTACCCCCTTTTCTTTGCTTGTTAGCCCATAGGGAGGGATGTAAAATTAGGAAGATGGTTAAGCACTCTTCCTCCTCCTGGTGTTCAAGTCCTGTGCGCTCGCATGATTGGCATGATGTGAAAGAGAGTGCTACTGTGCTACGTTTCTGGTTGCATAAGAAATATTCTGATTTTCACAAAAGAAAATGTCTTTCAACAATATTTTAACTAAACTGCATGTTTCTCTTTTTATTTGTATTTGGTGTAAGAAACGAACACTTTTTTTTTTTTTTACTTTTTAAAATCAGTTTACCCCATTTTTGTTCTCTTCAGACTGACAGCTATGATGAATTATTAAAATCACATTTCAAATTAGATATATAATACTGCTATAGTAAGGGTTCATGTTGTTTCTGTGCACTTTATTATACACTTTGTCAAAAACCGATTTAAACCTTTGTTTTAGAATTCGCAAAATCAACTTGGAGATGAAGGCTACCGCTCAGAGCAACACCAACGTGTCTGCGCAGATCCAAGAGAGTGGGCTGGCCGAGGAAAACAAAACCAACATAGGTATAAAGACCATCTCCCAACCGCCTGACTTTGACACACTGAGTCTGCGCAGTGACCCGGAACTGGTTACCAAGACCTGGCAGGAAGCGGCGATCGTCTGTGACAAGTTTCTATTCATGCTCTTGCTTCTGGTCACCTTTGCCGCATGGCTTTATGTTCTCATCAGTTTTCTTGGAATGCCAGCGGTTTAAGCATAAGCTGAAGTTGATACTGTCTGACTCAAAGATGTACACAGTAAAGGGAATCAAAAATGATTGTTGGTAGTAGACACAAAGCCAATTCACCAAGACATTACATTGAATGGAAAAGGTGTCTAGTTTGTAAAATATTGAATTTAAAAAAAATGTACGTTTCTTATAATAAATAAAAAAAGACGACGAGTACCAAAATCAGCTCACACGTATAAGCATTTCGGGACGTGCCATAGAGACAGGCACGTTCAGTGTATCGATCGTGAATGAGATAGACGTTTATATGCTTTTAACTCCTTGAAAAGCAAACCGTACGGTGGCGGATAAAGTTATTCTTTATTAATTTCGTGAACCTAAGGAATAAACAAATGATTTTCACCATAGGGGGTGTTGTTCAGAAGTTGCAATTGATCGCAAATTGCAGTTGATCGGAACGCGCCGATCAAAATCATTGTTTCATGCGCGTCTTTTTAAAGGCGCATACCTTGCGCGAATAAAAATGCGCCTTACAACTTGCAAAGTTGCAGTTGATTTACAGTTGATTTTGAGCAACACCCCATTAGACACTTTTGAACCTATTGAATACAGAATTCTGTTATTCCCATAAAATTTTGGCAGTGACGCCCGAATCCAGTAGTCAATGTTACCAATTTCATTAATGGTTACCCTATTAAATACAAAGTTTATTTTCAGCTCTCGAAAAGAAGACAGAAAATGATAGATTGTCCTTCATAGCTACAGCCACTGCAACCACTGCGCACAATTCAAATTCACTCTATGTTGAAATGCGACTTGTTCTTATCAGATGAATGCAGATTTTGCAATAAAATAATCTAGGGATAAGAAGAAAGCTGATTAGGACATAGGGGGGATTGCTCAAAATCAACCGCAAATCAACTGCAACTTTGCAAATTGTAACGCGCGTTTTCATTCGCGCACGGTATGCGCATCAACCAAGACGCGCATGAAACAATGATTTTGATTGGTACGTTCCGATCAACTGCAACTTGCGATCAATTGCAACTTTTGAGCAACACCCCCAATAGAGTCATTCGCTGAAAGTAGCCATGAGCAAAGGCCCACAAAGCGTCTATCCTCCGATTACAATCTGTAAATTTAAGCAACATGTTTGTTCCAGTGCTTTTGGGACACTGTATATAGAGTATATTTTATATAAAGAATTCTTATGATACTAGTAATATAATACAATGTAAATGATAGTGGCGTTAAAATAATTATACACAATTAGCATCTGCACGTTTTCCCAAAAAATAATAGAATGGATATCAGGTGGATAAGAAACCGGGGCCGATTGCTCGAAATGGTCTTAGCTATTCTCTTCTTGCTAAGACGTCTTGACGTCTTGTGCCAACCTCGTAACATAGACATTATCGTTGATACGACTATGTTAAGAGGGTGGCATAAGAACTTAAGACGCCTTAGCATGAAGAACTTAAGACGCCTTATCATGCAGGACCCCTCGTGATACCAACATCTTGTTGAGAGGGCATCCTGCTAAAATATTGATCAATAAATAAAATAAATAAATAAATAAGAAAATAGCTAAGATCATTTCGAGCAACTGGCCCCTGGTGTTGTCTGTCTGATGTTGCTTATCTAGATTAAGTGATACTAATGACATTCCAAGATCAAAAATGCAATAGAGCCAGACAATTTATATATCAGTATATGCATATGACAAATGCCAGTTTTCTGATATATGGCTCGTTTGGCAAGTTTATATATTTTTCTTATTTTGTATTCTTATTACAGCTAGCATTATCATCACCAAAACCATGTGAACATATACACCATGGCTTAGTAGGGTCATGTCCACAACAAATCAATTTTGTTCAGGGTCACCGTCACCGTTACCATTAGCATTATCGACATTGTATATATATAGATAATAATCATACCATTACTATCGTCATCATCATCTCCATTACAGCATGCTCATCGCCAATATATTTATCATCACCACCACCATTATCATCATTAATACAGCCACCACCAGCACCACCGCCACCACCATCATCACCATCACCATTATCACCATCTCCCTCATCACCACCAACACCATCAACACCACCGCCATCATCATCATCAGCATAACCATCTTCATCATCATCATCACCACTATCACCACTATCGCGAACATCATCGTCATACTTATCACTGCCATCATCCCCATCATCATCATCACCATCATGATCATCATCACCATCATCATAAACATCATCACCACTATCACCACTATCGCGACCATCATCGTCATCCTTATCATCATCATCATCATCATCATCATCATCATCATCATCATCATCATCATCATCATCATCATAATAATCATTCTCGTTCTCATTCAAATTTCTATTTAGGTGGTTTGAAAAGGATGTACAGATTCGTATAGTTAATGATCATGATGATAGAGCCGTGTTTTTATACATCTTGCTCCCTTGAAACATTATTCGAATTCCTAATATAAATGATTACGTTCTAATTACGTGGATTTCTATGTCGAATGTAGCATATGGACGAGTTCATGTTGTAATCAGTTTAAATGATTGTGATAGAAAGTTGTCGGACCATTTTGCTTGTCTATCCAAAGTCTTTTTAGTATTCAGATCACTTTGTCTTCAAATTGGTTTCTTTACGAACATATGTTGATTGGATTCATCTCTATCTCTAATTGAAAAAAAAAACATTCCTCCCACTTTCCCTTTCCCGTAAATATTCAAATATGCACGTATATACAATATTTGTAAAATAAAACTGTTGAGAAAATTTTTGGAATAAGAGGCGTTGTTTTAAAGGTACTTGAGAGAAAAATGATATCCTCCTCATTCGGAAAATGTATATCAATTTACTTCATTGATATCAAACACTTAGCCATGTGTTTCGTACTATGTATTACCTGAATGAAAAAGCATACATACATTTCTTTACTCATTTTAATAATAATAATAATAATAATAATAATAATAATAATAATGCCATTTGTATAGCGCCTAATCCACTCTGTGGAATGCTCAAGGCGGATTAAGAGAGAAGGCAAGGTATAACTTAAAAAGTGAACAGGTAGGTTTTAACAAGTTTCTTGAATGACAAGAGAGTAGAACAGCTTTTTATGTCTTCAGGTAGGTTATTCCAAAATGTCGGGCTGGTGAACGAGTATGCACGTTCCCCCA
>BQKZ01000063.1:0-16745 GCA_036244855.1 Temnopleurus reevesii
CTTTCAACTGAGTCATCGTAGCTCAGAGCCTTGGCTGTACGCATCCCGATGAGGTCGTAGATTAGCTCTGGTAGAATGCCCTTTGGGACGGCTACTTTAACAGTGAGCATGTCCTCTGTGAGAACGGATCCAGCTGGTATGTCCTTGGCAGCTACCACACTCTTACCAAGCTGGAGAAAGAGAGAGAGAGAGAAAAATAGAGAGCACGATAAAAATAGTTCAAGTGAAGAAACAACATGGCTACTTTAACAGAGAGCATAGGGCGGATTCAACTTGCATGTCCTTAGCAGCTGCCACACACTTAACCAACCGGTGAAAGAAAAAGTATTAAGAACATCCACATTAAGGACATATCCAGCTGGAATTTCCTTCGCAGCTACAACACTCTTACCAGAGAGAAAAGGAGGTACACAAAATTTAAATTAAGATACAACATGGCTACTTCAACAGATATCATTTCGTCAGTGATGATGGCCCCAACTGGAATGTAATTGGCAGCTACAATACTTTTACCCAGCTTGAGAGAGAGAGGGGGAAAGAGAGAAAGAGGTACAAAGAATTTGAATTAATATACAACATGACTACTTTAACAGATATCATTTCGTCAGTGATGATGGCCCCAACTGGGATGTAATTGGCAGCTACAATACTTTTACCCAGCTTGAGAGAGAGAGGGGGACAGAGAGAAAGAGGTACAAAGAATTTGAATTAATATACCACATGGCTACTTTAACAGTGAGCATGTCCTCTGTGAGGACAGATCCAGCTGGTACGTCCTTGGCGTCTACAACACTTTTATCCATCTTGGGGGAAAGAGAGAGAGGTGTACAAAGAATTGAAATTAAGATACAACATGGCTACTTTAACAAAGAGTATTTCCTCTGTGATGACACTTCCAACTAATAGGTCCTTAACAGCTAAAACACTGTGACTGTGACGAATGAAAATAAGACCTGCATTACTTGCAAAATGCAACAACTCTTTCCTCATGAAACTGCCAGAGAGCTACAGAATGCAAAATAATGTACAAACTTTTTGTTTTCTTTTTTACTTGACAGATAATCCTTAGAATGCACACCTCTGGAAAAAATACTTGTGATGGCCCTATTTGCATAAATGTTATATTGCAATGGCATACTATCTCTCCTACCTTATTGAATGTTGGCAGTTCACATTCTCTCATCTCTTTGACCCTTGACCCAAGCGACCCCTCAACGACCCTTATCTCTCTGACAAGGTCTGCTAACTCCTGAGGATCTGCAAAAAATATAAGGATTCATTAAAACAGCAACATAAAAAAATAATCTACTGTTGATCTCAAATCTAGTGCGATTACAATTCAAAGGTTCACTGGTTACAAATTTTAAAGGAGTCATTGTGTCACAAAGGAGGATTACCAAGAACACAAGCAAACAGGAACAATACTTAGAAAATTTGTTTAAACATGACCATATCACATTTGCTTTCAGTTTTTGTTCATTTGTCACAGATTGATAGGTGTATTTGATATCAATGGGAAGAAAAACATTGTTCTCTGAATTAGAATCAATAAACTATACTTTTAATTCTGGGGACTTGTGGATAGGCTTTGTGGAATCTCATAACGTGTGGAGTGCACTATAACACAAATGGTATTTGCTCTTCTGTAATTTATCAAATGCTATTTTAGAGATGCAAAACTACCAGAATATGCACTACAATGGAAATTGAATTGTGAATCACAAAACAGCTTTATTCATTTTTTCCCTCATGAGGGAAGCATGATGAGAATTATCATACCCTTTCTCTCATGAAAAAATATTTGATTCAGCTGTTTGGTGATCTTGATTTCCATCTTAATTTGTATTCCAAAGGGTTTGCCCCCCCCCCCCCCCCCCCTCCCCCACTTCTTTTTTTTTTTTTTTTTTTTCCCCCCCCCCCCCTGCATTTATTCATTTATTCGGGAATGTTCAGTTATTGCCATTATTTGATTAATATTTTTAGAAATGGTTTTTCCCTGTGAGCAGAAGAGACAAAGGAGTTGGACAAAGTAAACAATATAATTGAAGCCTTCACAATAGCTTCTTGAACACAAAAGAAAGTAACTCCCTGTCAATTCACTGACCAGTTGCAAAACCTTTTTGATATTTGTTTGCAGAATAAAAAGGAAGGACATTTGTCTGATGTGAATCTAGCTATTGTGAACTATTGAAAGGAAGCTCATATCTTTGTCCAAATCCTTTGCCCCTACTGATCACAGACATCACAGTGTTTATTATAAAAATCCTACTTTAACTTTAACTAACTAATTATTTTATCCCTTATATTTTTGTTCAGGAGATTCTCTCGTAAAAAAATATGTTTGATACTTTCTATCTTCTTCATGTTTTTCCTATCTGTTTCTTTGGTGTCCTTGTTTCTAGAGCGCCATGAGCAGCGTATGCTGGACCTGTGCGCTATATAAGTAGCCACCATTATTATTATTATTATCATTTTTAACTTACTGAGTGATGCTTCGTGGTCATTTCCCTTCCATGATTTATCCATTGTGATGTGACGCTCGACGACCTTTGCCCCCAGAGCTACGGCTGCCAGGGTGATGGACAGACCGCTCTCGTGGCCTGAATATCCAATTGGTATATCAGGGAAAGCTTCTTGGAATACCTAAAAGGAATAATTATTCAGGATCATTACTTAGTTGCTTTTTTGAAGGAATGAATAAACAAATGTATGTTTTAATAAAATTAACCCCAAATTCTATCAAAGTGAAATTGGAAGTCTTTTCGCCAATATAAATCGGCAGCTGAGCAGTGCTAGTTCGACGTTGCTCTATCCCTTTCTTGTTAAATGCTAAACTGGATAGCAGCAGCTCCCATATTTTGGTATCAAAGCCTGGGAATTGAACCCGGGCCTCCAAGTTGTGAGGCAAGCACCCTACTGATTAAGCCAATGCACCAGTTTTCCAGCACACCGTTTGGAAGAAAAATGATTACTCAATGTCTGTACGCCTGTGGGTGTGTCTTTTTTATATAAATTTGTCTGATTTTATAAGCTCTCCATCTCAAAATAATCTTTATTTTTCAGAGTAATGGACATGCACACAATGCTATTTTCATTGTAATAATGAACCTTAAAATAATGAATCTTCAGAATAATGAACATCATTATCATTATCATTTACTGTACACATGTGCATTACCTTTCCTCTCAATGTGCATGGTTTTCTCAACAGGTGATGATTTTTAATAAATAGGCTTTTGTTTGCTGATACTGATTTCTTTTTCATTAAAATATATTATTTTTCAGTGCACTTGCAAATATTCATTGGATTTCAATTTGGATTTTTAAAGTTTTAAAATATACATTTCGTGTACAATATATTTCCCAGATACAATCATCAGAGTGGGCTGCTGTGCATGTTTGCACTCAGCTGAACTCTAGTGTACTTAGGGTGTATTGTCAATAAAGTCTTGTTTGCACAAGTGTAGGCTATTTGGAGATCAGACTTAAATCTTATGGGGATGTGTAGGTGATCAAATAGTATAATAATATCTTACTACTTTCCAGAGCTGCAAACCTCACATTCATAAAATCCTAATCTTATTTTCCAAAAAGAAATCCTATTATTTGCTTCTCTTCACTTTCAAACACAGTATCTCATGAACTTGAAATCTAATTTTGTCCTATTTTTACTGAATATTTCTACTAAATAGGATAAATTCTACTAGTTGGCAGCACTGCTTTACACTGTGTATTTTGTGTATTCTAATCTACCATAACTTTGAAATACAATAGTCATTCACTTGCTCTCAATCATTTCAAATGCATCAACAGTACATTAATTTGATTTCCCTGAAAGCAAAGTCAGCGAGACCTAAGTATGCAAAAGAGAACAAGAAAAAGGTTGACAATTAAACCAAAATACAGTCAAACCTGTCTATAGTGGCCACCCAAGGGGAACAGAAAAATTGGCCACAGTAGGCAGGTGACCTCTATAGACAAGCTCTATGTTATAGAGCTTGTCTATAGAGGTCAACATATTTTCATCTGGAGGGAAACAATTATGATGGTCACTATAGGCAGGTGGCTGCTAAGACAGGTTTGATAGTATATTGGAACATACTTTGGTGTTTTCTGTAAATAATGAGACTAGTTTTGACACTTTGATGTTTCTGTAACAATGGTGTTTTGGTAACAATGATTATTCAGATTTTTTTTTTGTTTGCTTTTGTTTGTTTGGGTTGTTTTTTGGTTAATTCACATCTGTTTATCACTCATTAGGCCTTGGTGGAGATGTAAATGAGGTTATTTTTAACTTTTTTTACAATTTCATTCCACTTTCTGTGTCATCGTAAAGCCTATGAAGTCATGAAAAAGATGTCAACTCACTGCGTAACAGGGGCAACAAAATGTCACAAACTGGTCCCTTATTGCCACAAACATACATAATACTTCTAAGAATATGATTGAAATTTAAAAAATGATAAAAATTACCTGTATATTTCGAAGATGAACATCCTTTGGAAAGAGAGGGTAGGCACTGGTACACTGCAGTATACAGAACTTATCATTGTACTTCTTACATGTCTCATACACCTGTAGCAAATGAGAGGAGACAAAATTAAGTTCGGGATATCAACAAGAATTAAAGGTTTTCCACCTATTTTTGTTCTTAAAGCACCCCTCCCCTCAAATAAGGTTGGTTGCCCTCTCTATCCTTTGGAAACAGCGGGTAGGCACTGATACACTGCAGTATACAGAACTTATCATTGTACTTCTTGCAAGTCTCCTACACCTGTAGAGAATGAGAGAATTTTAATATAAATTAGGAATAGAAGGTTTTTCCCTATTTTTATTTTTAGGCCCCCTCTCCCCCCCCCCCCCCCCCCCCCCAAATTAAAAAAAACCACACCAAACAATCACCATAGGGTAGGGTAGAGGTACTGGTACATTGCAGTATTCAGAACTTATCATTGTATTTTTACATGTCTCATGGGGAGAGATAAAAATAGATTAAGGACAAAGATAAAACACATGTGCATAAAAGTTATTTCACTACTTGATGCTGGCTTTAAGCCATTTAAAACTAATCATAAATAAATGTTTAATATCCCTTCACCGAGTGACACTCTGAAAATGGCCTTAGTTTATACTCAAATTTGAATAAATCACAGAGAATCTGATCTTCTTTGGCTTTTCACTCTCTTGCAAGTCAATGCAATTTTTCAATATTGACATTCTGTGACAACCAAATAATATTTTTCTACGTAAATATAAATAATTTAAGGCCTCAGTCACTTTTATGAAAGGAACAATTTTGTATTAGAGCAAATTCAGAAATGAAAAAATATACCACAAATCTCTACGGTCCAAGCTATCTTCATGCACATAGAGCATGAATCCTTTTAAAAACTCAATTTATTCTATTTTTTCATTATTACCATTACTGGTCTATACCTTTAAAGTCAGCAAGTGGGAATGCACTGCTTTTATTTGTACAGGTGTTTCCATTTCCACAATTAGGAATTCATTTTGGCATTTGCAAGTTTACATTCACTGTGAGCGGAGGGGACTATGGATTTGAACAAAGTAAACAGTTTCTTTCAAGCCTTAATAATAGCTTGATGCGCACAACAGAAACATCCTTCCTCCTTATTCTGCAGAGGAATGTTGAACATATGATGTTGAACATCTATTCTGTGAATATACAGAGAACCTTATCTACTTTTTGTTCATGATAATATGGTGAAGGCTTGAATAAAGTTGTGTATTTTGTCCAAGTTCTTTTGCCCCTCCATACAACATGAATTATGGAAAAATGATTAACACGCAAGGCAAATTAGTGACCTATGCCTCTAACCTAATACAACACGTATGATAAATATAATTTCTATATTCCCATCAATTCTGAAACAAAAGATTTGAAGCTTCTGTCATTTATAATCTTTTCTGCCAACGAAACCTGAAGTACATGTACATTCAAATGGCATCATTCAAAATGGCAAATCTTACCTTTTTCATGGTATCCATCGACTGCATTCCAGACGATACAACCATAGCTCTATTCATCTTGGCAACTTTCTCGATATAAGGCAGGTTGTTGGTATCTCCAGAGCCGACCTTGAAGAAAGGCACGTTGATGGAATCAAGGAAGTCTACAGCTTTCTGGACACAAAGACAAAAGGGAGTATTCTCTTACTATGGTATTAACAACTAATGAATTTAAGGGTTACTGGTTCATTTACAAAAACAGATTCAGTTTATTTTTTTTATGTTAAAGGAAGGTCAATAGATATAGAATAAAACCTTTATAATGACATTGTGCTCACTGCACATAAATGATGAGATATGGTTATACACTGATGAGAAGTCCCTTTTAATTCTACTTATTTTCACCATCGGCTGGGCTCCCATAAAGGCATTCCTTTTTGGCTGCTACCTTCAACCAGTTTATAACTATATCTGCTACATATTTTACTCTGTAAATGTTAGTGTTTTTTATGCTGTTTGTGAAATAAATGGATGAACTGAACTGAACTGAGCCATTATCTTCTTCTTTGATTTTTTCTTTAGATATACTGCTGTTATTGCAAATGAGGTTGAACCAATAACTTTTACTAAAAGTCCATGAGCATAACTTTCTTTCCTTTTGAATGGGTGACTTCAAGTACGGTGTTCAGTGTTGGTGTTGGTGTTAAGAAAGCAAATTGTCCACAAAATTTAATAGAGCTTCAACACCGCTGGTCAGTTTATAGAAGTGATAGAATCACTGTATCGATCACCAGACACAACAATGAGTGACGTCAAACACGCTCGTGCAAAGTCCTGCAAGAGGCTCGACAATAAAATCTTTTCAGACCAAAATCTCAAAATAAATCAGATGCGAAGGTCATGTGCACCATGACATGTGCAACGAGGTCGTTGGGACAGGAAGTTTATGTGGTGGGGCACATACTTCGGAAATCAGCATCTAAATTTTTCGACTCGGAGTGCAAAGTAGTCAAAGTTACAAACTTTGCAACCTCGATATCAAACTTAGGTTCTGGGTCACAAACTTTGCGTCCAACGTCACAAACTTACAAACTTCACATCCCACATTGAAAATTTCACAACATGGCTGCAAACCTCACAGCACACGTGGCCTATTGGAGCCATAACTATAACTAAGAAGGGATAAGATTTAGGATGGCAGGCATGATTGTATGATTCTCACCTCATCCATACCAGACGCAGTGAAGTAGATCCCGATCTCCTTGGCATAGGCCTGAAGCTCCCTATACTGCTCATGGCTGAACTCTAAGAACCTCTTGTGCTCTCCGTATGTCTTGCCCCAAGAATGCTTAGACGTGTAGGGTCTCTCTAAGGCAGCCTTGTTGAATTTGAAGTCCAGTTCGCTCTTCTGGAACTTGGCGCAGTCGGCACCTGCATCCTAAAATGTACCAAAGTAAGCAAAAATTTATTACAATATGCAACATATAAAATTAAAACTTGAATCCCTCAAATTTCAATTAGAGTAACAGAAACAGCATTCAGGCCAGCATTAGATTTAGAGTGAAAACTCTTGTGTTCTCCGTAGGTCTTGCCCCAGGAATGCTTGGACGTGTAGGGTCGCTCTAAGGCAGCCTTGTTGAATTTGAAATCCAGTTCGCTCTTTTGGAATTTGGCACAGTCGGCACCCGCATCCTACGATGTAACAAATGGGAAAAAATTGATTACATCATGTATATCTAATTCAAATAAGATTCACTCAAATTTCAAGTAGAGTAACAAAATAGAATTCAGCCAGGCCAGCATTACAATAAAAGCTTCCAGGCAATTCTACATGAGAAAAATCTGTAAATAAGTCCCTCTCATTTTGCTCAGAAGCAGTATCTTGTTTATTGCCATGGCATTTCTTGATTATTTTCAATAAAGTAGATAATATAAGAATGGAGGAAATTATAAAATGCAATTATTAAAACTGAGAAAATGTCTTTTAGCTGAAACCCCTTTATTCCCTCTATTCTAGGAACAAATTTTCAACTTACTGATCAAATTTCATGAACTTCTGATTCTCAGTTCGCATGTCATTAAAGTAAAATGTCAAAATATGTAGGCTTTAATTGGCTGTGAAGAGATTTGACAAAACTTTCACATGTACTTGTCACCTTAAAAATCAAGAACATTAGCCCACTGTAAAAAAAAAAAAAAAAAAAAAAAAAAAAAAAAATAAACTGAAAAAAAAATTAGAAGGGAAAGGCTCAAAACATTCAAAACATTGACAGGTAAGCAAGACTAATCAAAATAATTAATGAGTTTGGAATTCAAATTTAATTAAAGCAATAAATTAGCATTTGTGCTGGAGAAAATAAACAATATTGGTTTCAAACCCTAAAACACCAATAACAAATCTTGCACAAGTCCTTAACCAACGGGCTAACGCATGAGAGAGCTCTGCTTAAAAATGTTTGTCAATTTTATTTTTGTTTTGTATGCATGCGACAAATGATAAATAAAAATATGTTGTTGAGAGTCACTTTCCATTTAGAGTATACAGCTTATTTTACAAAATGTTTATGCACAGGTGAAAATTATGTGTGCAATATTTTTTAATCAAGTCCCAAGCTTTCTTTTTAGGTCCCAATGCAAAGGTTCAACACAATGCCGAATCTGATAATCTGATTTACACTGTGCAAATAAGACTTGTTTCACTCACATCAAATTTAGTACATGGGACTGACCACCTCAAATCTACCCGCCCTTTTCACTTACCTTCGCTACTTTGATGAGTTGTTTCGCGATGTTGATATCTCCCTGATGATTCTGACCAATTTCAGCGATGATGAAGCAAGGATGATCATTTCCTATCATCCTTCCTGGTGCAATTTCGAATTCAAGAGGCATTTTTATCCAGTTTACTTTTACACGTCTCGAGAAAAGTTACAAATTTACACTTGTGATATCGCCAATCGCCAAATCGTCAAATCGGAAAACAAATCATGGAATCATTAAAATGAGGAGAAGGGGAGGGGGCGGCAGTGGTGGTAAAAACACCACCATATAGATTGATACGCTCAAATTAGGGAATAAATAACATATCCTGAATTTGATTTATTGAAAATGGAATGTATATTATGTCCAAATGGGAATTTTATATGAATATTGTAGGCCTATCCACCGTGCCAAATATTATGACATTGACCGTGGCGAAGATGTTGTGGATTGGATTTTGCTGAAAAGTCCTTAATAATGTTGTTTTCTTGGCCTCGTGTAATTATGCCAATAGCTATCTTGATTTTTTGTCTCTTGAAGTATTGTGTTCCTTTTCCAAATTCTTAGATTCTTATCAAAGTATCTCTGCTGATTTGCTGATAGTTTCGTTGAATAAACTTTTTTTTAACCCTTTCTATTGGTAAGCTATTTCCCTCCTTTCAGGGGGTAGGTAAATGGTCCTATTGTAATATCACCAGTAGGACCAAGATAATCTGTAATTATTTTGTTGTATTTACAATTGATCTTGGATAGGCTTGATCGAATGTTAATTGTTATGCAGGGGTTAATTGCACGAAATGGTCTAGCTATATCTTCTTGCTAAGACGTCTTAAATTCTCGTTCTACTCTCTTACAAACGTTAATACTTCTATGTTATAAGGATGGAACAATCACGAAGAGGATAGCTAAGACCATTTCGTGCAATTGGACACTGAATACCTTAAGAGTGAACTTGATGAGTTTATGCAGGTAACTGGGAATGGATGTCAGTGCCAATCCAGCCAGGTAGCAGCAGGGCACCTCACATATTTAGAAGAGAAGTGCAATGTGAACTCTTTGCTTCATTTGAGATCCATGTATTAAGTCGAATTATTAGCTCTATTGTATTGACATTTTGCAGATCTTGAACTTTGAACTTTGAACTTTTGTTAGGATTTCTGTACACCCCTTCCGGGGTATGAGAAATACATTAACAAAACAATAATACAGTGTAAAAAACATGATAGCGAATACAAGATAACCTTTCATAAAACACAACAGTCTTGTCTCCTTGAGGCAATTATCAGGAAATGCTGTATTGTATAATAATTATTGTATGCATGAATTTGTATATTTTTCACAAATCAATGTCAGGAATTAATCTACAATAAGATTGATGTGCAAAGATCAAACAAATTGATTTGGAAAAACTATTAATACCTTTGTTAGGAAAAATATACATGTTTATAAGTATTTCTTTAAGTTCTGGTTATCCAAAGTTGGTAAGTGAAATTTGAGATATTTGATGTTCCCCAAGACTGTCGATGGTAGTCCAGACTCTGGCCGTTTTTTATCTTTCCCCTCTCCCTCTCTTGCACTGAACCCCACGGACGGCGCTATCCCCTCAGATTCACGACCCGGCTAGAAAGTGAGCGGATGTCACCGTCTTGACTACTGGGGGCGTTTCTACTGGTTATCAGATAACTCACGTAAACAGTCCAGGCAGTGGACTAGTCGATGGCTGACACTGATCATGGATCGTGACACATTCAGACTGACCGGTAAGTGGTCATGGGATATCATTATAAATAGTGCAGCGATTCTGATCATATTCTATCTTTCTGATGATTTATTGACGTGTAATTTGTTCTGCATTGAATTATACTTGTTATAATGTAAGCCGTTGTGGAGTGGAGCAGAAAATTATGAAATAATGATGCAGTAATAATGATGATAATTATACGTTCTAATATAATATCAGTCATCCCTAAGCGCTCTACAATGTAACCAAACCAAAAAAGCGCTTTCGGACCGACCGAGGTAATTTTTCTGAAAGTGCCTTTGGTGGGTATCAGAACAAAACCATATCGTCACTAACTTTCCACGATTTATTTTATGTGGAGGGTAAAGAAGAAGAGGAAAAGAATGAAAGTTGAGATGATGATAGTGAAATGAGGATGATTGCAATGGTGGTGATGATGATGACGCTGATGATGATGATGATTGTAGGTTCGAATGCCATCCGTGGCGTTAAGTTCCTTCGGTATCCACATTGTGCTGCACTCAACCCAGGTATAAAGGGGTATCTTGTCGGTTGTAATTCTTTGATTTTTTTAGCACACACATTTTAATATAACGTGGTCATGGTGGTAGCTCAGCTACAGGCAGGGTCATAATACATTACAATATCGGGCTCCGAGTATACGCATATCGATATATAAAATGGTGCTTTTATAAGTACTATTATCATTATTATTATTAGTGTTAGTGCATGATTCGGAAGAAGATGATAATGATGATGCTGGTATTTGTACGTTTTCACTGCAGCTGTGATAGGCGCTCTCGACGAAATTTCCCGGCTTCACCACATGGTGGCTCCCTTTCATTGTTCGGCTACAAGGACCTTTATTCCAATACATCAGTTCAAACTCGATTCGCGCCCTTAGAACGTATCACAGAGCATGCATTTTGTCATTTTTTTTTTATCTACACAAACATTGTAACATATTCTTATTAAATCAATGAGCATTTATTACTGATGTATATGAGCTCTTTCTCGGCACGAAAGATTATTCTTCGGAAATGTTATTCTTGGACATAAAAAAAAACCTTACACAGTGCTAGACTTCCATGAACTTTCGCTAGAGATTTCCTAAAAGCAGGCAAATTACTTATCTTTGTGACTCTCAGATATGGGGTAAAATGAAGAAAAAAATAAGATATTCAATATCAGCATCGAATTTCCGTAGCTTTTTTTTCTATCATAATCAAAATAACTTGAAATGACAGTGAATTATGTTGGAAGTTTAGAATTAAAGAAAATATCCGAACATTATCAGCAATAGAGTAGATTTACTCAGTGTCGAGGTCAAATATTCGTACTCTTTTCCTTGTTCATACAAATACTCGTATAGTTTCTCTCCGATCATGCCAATATCGCGTTGTTTGATATAACCATGCCAGGGATGGTCGCCTTGACTAATATTATAAGCGTTTATTGTCCATTTTAGTTTCAATTTCTATCGACCTTTCATTCAAAATACTTTCAATTTCCAGACATTTATGGAAAATATACTTTAAATGCATCAATAAAAGGGACAACTCCTTTATACGGCATAGGCTATTATGTGGCTCCCGGAAATATTATATCGTAATTATATATAGTTTGAAACAAATGGAAGGAAAGTCAAAGCATAAAAAGTTCCCATTAAAGTAGTGAACAAGAGATTCGCGTCATTCCTTTTCAGTTCTTAAAAAAAAACATACATTGATTTATAACTTAAAGGGGAACCAACCCCTGGAATTATCATGCTCTCATTAAATGAAGATGAATCAGATAAACAAACAGTGAAAATTTGAGCAAAATCGGACAATCGGTTCAAAATTATGAATTTTCAAAGTCGCAGAGATTTGACGATCAGTGCCGCTCGTGGGGATCCGTGCGATCGGCAAATTCGACGGAATCTGCATGTGACGTCATGCCGGACAACCCCGCATTTACTTTGTACATAGAATCTTTAAAAATCGATTAATGTACCGTTTAGAGTAAGGTTGCAACATCATTCTTCTCAGAGAACATGCAGAATCATTACAAAAATGCTATATACGCCACTTGAAAATTGGGATTTTTTTAATTTTCCGAAAAAAAGGAGAAAAGGTGATATTTTGTATACAGAGTGAATGAGGAGTTGTCCGACATGACGTCACCGATTCTGTAGAATATGCCGATCGCACAGATTTCCATGAGCGGTAGAGATCGTCACACCTCTGTGATTTTGAAACTTTATAACTTTTGAACGGGTTGTCCGATTTTGCTCAAATTTTCACAGTTTGTTCATCTGATTTTACTTTATCAAATGGGAGCACGATAATTCCAGGGGTTGGTTTCCCTTTAAAATCACACTGGTGCCCATTTTGACTAGCTTCAAATAAATCATCCTTTCTGAAAGGATGACTTATTTGAAGCTACTGCTAACACAATAAATCCAGTGGGATTTGCACTGGAACTTTAGGCATACCGTAGTGCTTTCCAATCTACCAGCATAGATACAATTAATTACCGTATACAAGAACTAGAGAATACCTTCGTTAAAACGATAATGTTAAGCTCATTACTTATACAAAATAAGTATTTTTCAAAATCTATTATTAACAGTTCACAAAGAATCAAAACAGTACACCTTGTAAAATGTCGCTTTAAAATATCTTTGGGCAATTAAGACCATCTGAGTTGTGTCAAATTGACAATAAGGATATACCGAGTCAGAAAATTCAGGGCGTAACGCGTATTATCTAATCGAGAAGTGGAATAATTTGAACTCTGAGCCCAATCTTTGTTTGAATTGTTGTAGTTTTGAGCATTCAGTATTCGCGTTTGTTTATTTTGTTTTATGAAAGTACAATTCATCTTAAGGCCTTCTCAAACCTTTTTAGCCTGCGTCGGCCCAACGTTTTTGAAAATAAAAAACGCTCCCTAAGCGCACGATATAGGCTGATCAGACGGTTGACTGACGTTCGGCTTGGGCTCACGGAGCATTCGCCGAACGTCAGTCCACCGTATGACCCGTGTCTTTGCACGTCGAGGGCGAGTTTTTAATTTTCAAAAACGCTTGGCCGGAAGCAGGCTAAAATGTTAGTGCGATTCGGTCTTTAATACTACCTTAGCTAAAATATAATTTGAAGCAATCAACATAAACTTATGAAACAATCATTACGTGTGCAATTACGTCAATATAATCTATTATTATTCACTTTTACTTAAATAATGAAAACAAATTTACCTTTAAAATATATCTGGGCAATTAAGACCATCTGAGTTGTGTCAAATTGACAATAGGGATGTGCCAAACCAGAAAGTTTAGTGCGTAGCGCGTATTTTATCTAATCGAGAGGGGCAATAATTTGAACTCGGTGAGGGTAATTAGTGGTCTATCTCCTGGCCCAATCGGGCTATAACTCCTAATGACTGATGCGGGATGTATTCTTAGCATTAACCCGATAATGTCACATTACAAAGATGTAGATCTGCCGCTACGGTACCTCTATACCATACTGGTTAGTGAAGCAGAGTTAGAAATATAGTTAATGCCCCGGTCACATAGGACCCCGGAAGCAACACGATTCATCCCGACTCTTTGTTAATTCACAGTTAACTGCCTCAGAATAACGAGTCGGGATGAATCGTGTTGCTTCCGAGGTCCTATGTGACCGGGGCAAAAGAAGAAACGGCAGCTCTGTGCGTCGTGTATTGAAATGTGAGATCGTTATATTTTTGTTGCCATTTAGAAATGTTTATTTTCAATAGTGAATTAAACACAAAATCATGAACTCATTTAACTGATGAAATACAAGGAATTCATGACACGGTGCATGTATTTACTCGAGAGAATACGGACGGCATAGTACCTCCCCCCCCCCCCCTCTCTCGATCATAATTGTCAATATGAACTACGACTTTTAAGTTAATGGAAAATACCATCAAATTGGTTTTCCACAAATTTTGAAATAAAGTTTAATAGTCAGCATTGCCATGTTAGTGCAAAGTGATCAAAGATGGGNAATATAATTATTATTATCTTTACATATACCAGAAGGCTGGTCACTGCTTTGCGCAAGCGTAAAATTGAAGCCGTACAATATGGCTTAATATTGTATGCCTTAAAACTCTCATATAGATAATAATAAGCCGTATTGTACGGCTTCAATTTTAAGCTTGCGCAAAGCAGTGACCAGCCTTCTGGTGTATGTAAAGATAATAATAATTATATTGGATGGCTTCATTTCATGAAATACCGGGAATATTGCACTCGTTAGGGCCATTATTGCACTCATCTTCGATTCGTGCAATATTGCCCTAACTCGTGCAATATTCCCTGGTATTCCATTTATAGCCATCCAATATTATATAATTATTATTCACTTTTACTTGAATAATGAAAACAAATTTACCTTTAAAATATATCTGGGCAATTAAGACCAATTGTGTTGTGTCAAATTGACAATAAGAATATGCCAAGCCAGAAAGTTCAGTGCGCAGTGCGTATTATCTAATCGAGAGGTGCAATAATTTGAACTCGGAGCGGGTAATTAGTGGTCTATCTCCTGGCCCAATCGGGCTATAACTCCTAATGACCGGTGTGGGGGTGTATTCTTAGCATTAACCCGATAATGTCACATTACAAAAATGTAGATCTGTCGCTCCGATCTGCCGGTACCTCTATACCGCACTGAACACTCCAAAAATATTCAGCCTGTAACTGGTTGGTGGATCGGGTACTACCGACGAGTCCGACAGCCCACGAGCCCGACAGCCCACGAATCCGACAGCTTACGAGGCCGACATTTTGAATAATTGGTGCACGAAATAGACATTACATAAAAACGGATTAGAGTCAGACAACTCATTAATCCGACAAAATTATGAAAACGCACATGATTACGACCGAACATAAATTTTGCAAATGAGACCGACTCTAGGTAAAATTGGTCTATTAGTCCGACAGCACTATATTTACGCTAGTCGGTCTTGTAGGTCTGTTTGCGTGCTGTCGGGCTCACAGCAAATAATTTGTCAGTGTCGATCTTGCGAGCGTGAAAGTAAAAATGTCTATATAGCTCGAACCTCACTTTGAAAATTGTCAATGTAGTATGCTTATATTCATTTCTGTCGGACTCGTGGGCTGTCGGATTCATGGGGTGCTTCCGGTGGATCCATGGACCTAGGAGTCCGTGGTGAAGCAGAGGACGGTAGAAAAAGTTTAGAAGAACCAGCAGCTCTGTACGTCGTGTATTGAAATGTGAGATCGTTATATTTTTGTTGCCATTTAGAAATGTTTATTTTCAATAGTGAAATTTCGATAGTGGATTATGTAACACAAAATCATGAACTCATTTAAGTGACGAAATACAAGGAATCCATGACACGGTACATGTATTTACTTTAGAGAAATACGGACGGCATATCCCCATCTCTCGATCATAATTTTCAATATGAACTACGACTTTAATGGAAAATACCATCAAATTGGTTTTCCACAAATTTTGAAATAAAGTTTAATAGTCAGCATTGCCATGTTAGTGCAAAGTGATCAAAGATGGGAAATTGACATCATGCTTGTCACTATGAATCAATAATTGAAAAATCTAAAAGAATATAAAGGATAAAAGGAGTTTGAAATTTGACTAACAAAATAAGATGCATTGAAAACATCTCTATTGAGACAATTAGCAAAAATAACAAGCAAGTGATTTGAGGAACTCGAGCTATTAAATTCCTTCTATAAACTTATTCTTTTATCCTAAAAACGCTTATTTTAAGGAAACCCCCTTTTACTTGTGAAGTGTTTTCTCACATCTGGTGCCATTTAATAAAGGCCAAGGTTTCTTGATGAATTTTATTAGATTCTTTTTTTCTGTCTTATTTCTCTGGGAGGGAGAATTATGAGTGAGTACTCTTAAGGCCAACTCACACCTTTGCGTTTTTAGCCTGCGTCGTTCCATCTTTTTTGACAATTAAAAGCGCTCCCTAGACGCACAAAGAGGTCATAGTTACGGTGGACTGACGTTCGGCGGGCACTCATTGAAACAAGCCGAACGTCAGTCCACAGTCCTTTCAGCGTATGAGGAGCGTTCGGTGATCGGAGCGTTTTTCATATTAAAAAACGTTGGGCCGACGCAGGCTAAAGACGCAAAGGTCTGAGTCGGCCTTTAGACACTGTTAGATAATTGAATACAATTTGATGTGAAGTTAATATAAATGAATAAGAGGTACACTCGGAAACACCTGAAGGACTTTCATATGATCTTAAGTTTTTAAT
>BQKZ01000063.1:39739-65717 GCA_036244855.1 Temnopleurus reevesii
GGGGGCGGAGAGCTGCGGCAACCACTGTTTCAGCATGGACTCTACTACGAGTCCATGGTTTTAGGAAACGCGTGTAAATTATGGGAGTGTGTAAAAATTGTTGAACGCGCTCACAATACAGACCCTCCACTTTTCAAAACATTCCGCGGTCCCTCTTCGGGAATACATTCATGTTGGAAGTTAAAATATCAGCAGTACAAAATTTAAGCAAAACAGTCGTATCATTATCAGTGCACAATCGCATAAATTATGAAAATGCTCTTGATAAACTGATGCGTAAATGAAAAAGTCGCACTGCATCTTTAATGTGATAGGATAGACCACCCGGCATGGCTCACGCCGCAGACTAAAATGTCAAAAATGAAATACTCCAGCGCGATGCCGTGCATAATTTTGTTTAAATGCAACAATTGCAAATATTAAAGACTCATCACATACTAAACATTGAAAACCCCACCCCCTCCCTCCTGCCCGAAAAACAAAATTGGATGCCTTACACCAACCGAACTTCTAAAAACGGCCCGACTTGTTCTTTATCTTTTTTCCTCTTCACTCAAAAACAACAAATCGGTGTAAAATTAAAAGAAAACATAACATAACCTGAACAGTCATTTTCAGTAAAACTACATATAAAGATGTAAAATGACACCATAAATGTACTTTTCAGACGTTCCAGGGATTTTAATACTCCATTTTATGTTTTTATTTAAAATTTACACAATAATAAAAGAACCAAAACCTTTTTTTTTCGACCGACCGATGTAATTTTTCAAAATAAAATCCCTTGGGCATCCAAACGATTTTTTTTGCCAACTGTTGGTTCACCAATATGAAATATATAAACAAATGAAACTTAATTCACGTTATATTCATATCATATATTTTTTTTGCGATGTTTCTTGAAAGCGAGTACATAATCATCACATATTGGCATACATCCATCTAGAAAACAAAACAACAACAAAAATAAAATAGTTGTAAAACTATCTCGTATTTGATGGTGAACATAATTATGTGCAATAAATGAATAATATGAGAGATATTCTAAATATTGGGAAAAATACATTGCGTCTTGATTTTTAAACAGATATCCCCCTTTTAAAATTACACTACAATTGATCGAGACTGTATAAAAGAATTGCTAATTCAGAATGTTCGTTTATTCAAGTATTGTGTGAAAGATAACTGTATCGCGACTCATTAGCATTCATTATAATTTGGTGTTGGGGGTAGATCGACGGTATACAAACTTGTGAAAACAATCATAATCTTCCATGGAGGTAAAAATGAATTAAATAATTTTCATTTGGTGAGCGTTTAATTGAAAATAAATATATAATTCAAGGGTACACTTCAAAAGTCGACATGGTTCAAATTTTGACCGTATATATATAGAGGTTTAACTCTTTAACTCCAGCACATTGTGTCTTAGAAAAAGGTCTACTTTAACGCAAGAGTTTTGAATAATTCAGAGTGAGCACGATTTACCACGACTCTTAACTCAGGGGGGCAGTTTACTATATAACTGAACAAATAGTCTTGTTGAATCGTGTTCAATCGGGACTTCTATGACTATAGGGTTTACACCACGTACCAGTCGTCGCACCCTGAATCGTCCCGTATATAGTTTGAAGGGCCCCTTGACACACTACATTTATCGTTTAGCTGTTTAGTGCTTTATAAACAAATACTTCAGAGTTTATGAATGAGCCTATTCCATCGAGTGGACGATTTCCGAAACTGAAGGAGGCTTTTCTAATCGATTAGACCCGAAAACTGCCAGGAATTTCATATTCTTATGGCGTTGACAGGTTGCAGGAATATTATTTAAACGATTTGATCAGGAGAAAAATGATTTAATTATTAGAATATTGATTACGATAGGATTAGATTTGTAAATTTGACTAGAATAATATTTGCGTCTAAACCCTTTAACTCATATATCAACATTGTTCGAAAAGTGTTACAATGATAATGAATACGAAGTAAATATGGGTTAACTTTATTTGTGTTCTGTAATGTTTCGATGTGCCATCGATATTTCGGTTTGTGTCCTATGTTTTAACCTCACTGTATTGGCATGGCCATAATGACACGTAATCATATTCCAATAAATCTAAATATACAATAAAAACGGCATAGAACATCATGTAATTAGTTCACACTCTCACATCGCATTAGTAATTGTTCTAATCTGCATGTTCTAATATTATCCATTAATATATCGCTTCTTCTTAGCTTCTTTAAGAGCCAATCGATAACCTATGTTGGTCACTTGTACTACTAAAGATAAAATCTGAAGGATCGTAGCTTTTGACAAAATTTGTTGTATTATCATCAGACAATAAGATCTTTATATCATTTAACATCTTTATAGAAAGGAAGAAAATGATTGCCCGTTTCAGCAGCCCTTTACGACAATGTATTGAAAAAATATATATTTATTGCAATATTTTCCGTGCGTCGTTTTCAAATAATAGCGAATTAAGTCTGGTTATAGTTTTATATCAATCGGTGTAACATGAATCAGTTAAAAGCTGTTTTCAGTTTGTTTAGTGTAAGGCAATTGAAGTCCTCGGCCATTAGGACTATGATAATATTATTACAGACACTTTAATTAGTTCGTTAGAAGTGCTCAGTCCTAAACAGAGAGAGATTCCTCTGCAAAGTTTTAGCACGACATTAATAATTATTCAAGCTGTTCTAAAGTTGTGATACACATACGTTTCAGGCATTTTAGTTAAATTACCTCTAAAACGAGGAATGAAATTTACATATCTTGGGTAAAATGTGAACAAGGTTGTTGGGTTAAAACGTGCACAACTTGAGCATAAATCAATTGCGCAATATTGTTTAAAAATAGCACATTTTTATACACAATATGCCAAAGACATTTGCATTCGGTTGGTTGGAGACAGAACTCCTCTGCACTTAAAAAGATAATGAAATATCTTAATTTGTTTGAGTATTTATAAATTCATGCTTATCTGAATATCTTCTTCTCAAATGGAGTCAGCTATTTCATACTACAATATTTTCTTACTTAATTAGCCTAAAGAGCACAAACCTTTATACAATTTTCCCCATTCTGGAATCGAACCCATAACCTTCCCATTACGAAACTGACACCCTACACCATCCGAGACACGTGTGCGCTTGATAAAATTAATCTTCAAATAATCGTATAGAACTCATTTGCTCTTTCTTTATTCCAGTGACTCAAAATATTTTCATTATTATTTGTAGGTACTGTGTTATTGATTGAGTTTGAAATCCATTTTTTTTAAAGTAAATATGCGCATTGACGAAAAGTTTCAATTTATTATGACTAGTAATGATTATGATATAAATAACATTAACATATGTATAAACGGAATTGGGGTTATGTATGGAAAACGATTGGAACACGGGAAGATTTGATTTTCACTATTGCAGGTATAATATATTTGATTTGAACATTTAGATTGCCCCTCGTCCTTTAGCCATGCGGCCCGATTAATTGTATTGTGATGATTTATATTTACGATGTATTATGCTGTCCTCTTGCTTATTTATATGCTCACACATAATTGTTGCTGTTGTTCATGTTTATGTTTACTGTTTGCTTGTTCATTTGTTTGTTATGTTTCAATGATAATAATCCTTTATTTTGTGGATTGAAAATCAATAAACTAAATTGAATTGAATTGAATTACTTGCAAATACATTTGTCAATGTAAAAACTGAACATAGAAAGAGGGTGGGAGAGAGAGAGAGAGAGAGAGAGAGAGAGAGAGAGAGAGAGAGAGAGAGAGAGAGAAAGAGGGGGGGGGGGACGGGTGAGAATAGAAAGTTTGAGAGATTTCGCACGAAGGCCAATTCTTGGGTGTCCTGAGCCGGTTGTCTGAGCCGTCCATCACCCGGGCGAAACGAGTTATCAACCGCATAATTCTTACACGCTCATTAAACCGTACCCAAACAGATTTACTGAAGGCTTCCCAAATAGATTAAATACTCCTGTCACACGTCAAATTGACAGTGTTTGAAAATCGAGATGGATACAACATGTTGCAAGAGAATACACTCTAATAAAGAGATGAGTAAAATATACTCAATATTAGGTGAAAATTACGAGAACATGCAGAATTTTAAGCAATAATGAGCATAATATTACACAAACATGCTCAATTTCTACCCAATATCGAGTAAAATTTTACCCTTCCCCAATGGATGATAAAATTCACGTCAAATTGACAATGTTCGAGAATCAAGAAGGATTCAACATGTTGCGAAAAAAATACACTCTGAAAAGACACGAGTTCCACTAGTGATAATTCCTTGGTAAAATTTAGTCGAAGTTGGATGTAAATGTATAGGGAACATGCACGGTTTAATAACTTAATGTAGTGCAGAATTTTTAGCAATATTGTGCAAAATTTTACTCAAACAAGCATGTTCCCTCTCTACCCGATATTGGGTAAACTTTTACCCTTCACTAATAGTTATGGATTCAACATGTTGCAAGAAAATACACTCTAAAAAGAGATGAGTAAAAATATACTTGATGTTGGGTGAAAATTTAGGGAACATGCATGGTTTATAAAATAATCAATAGAGTGAAGAATTTTAGGCAATATTGTGCCCGATTCTACAAAAACATGCTCCATTCCACCAAATATTGAGTAAACTTTTACCCTTTTGTTAAGTTTTGTAAGTTTTTCTATGATACTGAAAGGGGAATTCCAAGCCAAATTTAGGAGTTGAAACTGGAGACATTAAAAAAAAATGAAAACAAAAATAGCGAGTGCTTACACCCAATCTGCCAAATCTCTCATATTATCTGAAATACTGCCAACGCTTGTCTCTATTATATGCTCTCTACGACAACATGCATAATTATACAGGCGAGTTCGATACAATATTGCAATTCTAGTATCCACTCATATCACATTATCCATCGTTATATTGTAAAATAAATTTGGCAATACTCAATGATTTCACTCGTTGACGAGTGTTGTTATTCTTTTAGGTTGTGCTTTTCGGAGCGTATATGAACCTTCCTGACAGATAGCAAAAGAAAAAACATTACAAAATATTCATCAGCTGTACGAAAAACGACGTATTGACTTTCCACATCGAAATTTCCCATAATTATTCATTATGTTATTTTTTTTTCACTCCCAACAGTTTTCATTTATTAAAAAGATTTTCGAGTAACTACCATCTGGAAATGACATCATTTGATTTTTTTTTTTTTTTTACATATCATTCATATATAAACTATTGTAAAATGCAGCAAAGTATAGTTATTATTTCTAATACACGGCTTCGTAATCATTGAAAGACAATGAAATTATAACAAAAAATGATAATACATTCAACATCTTGTGTTGTCTGCGAGGGCGAAGTTATACTACGAGAATAGTGAAATGAATATCGCATGTACATAAAAACAAGTTTCGTAATGTTATTAAAACAAATAAACTGCTATTATTCCTAATGGCTTTCCGCTTTCACATATAGCTGGATTGACCGTTAATGATTCCTTTCACAACCAAGAAGATTTATCTTCATTAGTATTGATTGTTAGTGAAATAACTTGCTCCAGATTTTATGGGAAAACATTCTATGGATATAATGGAATATTAAACTCTCATAGAATATTGGACCATTAATATAATTTTTCATTCTAATTTTGCAAAAATATTCAATGACATAAATGTTATACGGTAAATGTGTATGAAATATATGCACTTTTGCCATTAATTCAAATTTGTGCATATCAACAATTAAAACAAGTCAACAATTCATTTCGACATATGATTGCCATTGCTGCTGTATTTGTATTTGTATTTGTATTTGTATTTCTATACTATCTGATGCCTCCACGGAAATGTTAAAATATCTACCTTTATTGTTGCATTTATTCCTCTTATAAATGGCTATGGGTAAAATATGTTTTGATTCCTGCCACCTTATAGTTCTTTCCCCTCTCTGCCATCCCCTTTCCCCCTTCCCCCTCTTTACGTTCTGACATGTGTTCTGAGTGTAGGTGTATGTTCTAGAAATTACGCCTTCTATTTTATTTGTATCTATATATAAGAACAATTATTTATCAATTTCCTTTGAATGACTTATCAATATTATGTTTGTAGATAAATATTATTCTGAATTGAATTAAAACAAATGTGGCGTTTAGTTATTCATAAATGTTGCCAGGTCAGAAAAACATAGACTGTACAACCAGACCAACCAACAAGATAAACATATTCCTTTAAAATGCATTATTTCTTGAAATATCTTGTCATAGTTTATTAATTACCATTACAAATACATTCATATACCATTTGACTATGATATGAATGTGCCATTATCATTTTCATCACGAGCGCATTCTCTGCAACATTTTGTTAATAAGTGACCCTGGGTGACAAAACTGCTTCAGGGTTTTAGCTATTTAAGATACACTTACTTGAGTTTTTCATTTCAAAATTTAAGAGAAAAATACATCATGTTCAGAAAAGATTATAAGGAAATATCATGGATCATGTGATACCAAATCGATTTAATTTGTGGTATTTTGAGTTAAATCTGTCGACATTCTGATGAAGAAAGACTCTTGTTCGGACCAGAAAGATATCTAAAATCCCCATCTCTCTATTTGAACCATAATAAATCCTCTGGAGCAAACAATCATATTTGTGTAAGTGATTTTCTTTGCTGTGGGCGGGGTACAGGCCTATCGATTTCATTAGAGCTTGGAGGAATTTTCTTCCTCCAAGATTAGAGTAAGTGCATCAAAAAACGAATTTAATACTTGTCAAAATATGCTCCATTGAAATAGTCTCGGATATTTTTTTATGGGGGGTTAAGAGAATTATTTACCTGGATTCGAATTTTGCGTGGTGTCTTCACGGCCGATCTCACGAAGAGTCATGTCGCCGGTCGTGTCCGGGTGAAAAGAGCATGGGGTTCCGTTCGAAGCAGCAGTCACGGGTATGGATCCATGCTGCTCCACGCTGTGTGGATCGCTGGGCTGGGTGGGGTAGACACTGTTTGGCGCCTCCGCGAAGTCACTCGTGGGAGGCATGGAGCCCGTATCCGGGAGCATGCACTCCTCTGGGAGCCCGTAGTAATAGGAGGGATCCATGGGCATGCTCTGGTGATACCCCGCTGTCTGCCCCCGATAGGGCGCCTGCTGCTCCGCGAGATTCAAGATGCGATTCACCGAAAACGACGGCGCGTTGCCCGGGAACATCCCCGACGAAAAAGGCGGCATGTACGTCTGCGTGAACGCCATATTCCAATCTAAACTTACAAATCAATTAAAACTGTTTAATAGGCTGATAGGAGAGAAACCTTCTCGCTTCGATTTGAGCTGGATATCGAAAGTTGTGACGTCTCCGGTTGCGTGCGGTTGGTAGACTTGCAGCGAGGGTCGAAGTTTTGATGGAAAACGTTTCACTCTCGTCGCTTGTCAGTCTTCCTGCAGACACTAGGCGCATCACACGAATAAACATTTACGTTCACTTATCAAGGGTCTTACGATTGTGATAAAACAGACCATTAGTGTTCATCTAAAAAAAAAGTGGGGCAGTTCTTGCGGAGGAGACAGTGTGACGGGCGTGTGGGTCAAACCATTAAACAAGACAGGGGCAAGCTATCTTCTTCGAGGTCAGTTTGGATGGGTGGGTTTTTTTAGTCTTTGTCACCGTCGCACCACAAGCAGAGAAAGGGCGGAAAGGGGCCGGCATCCGCCCCTCCCCCAAAAATATCCAATGACGCCAAACCACCCCATTTCACTTCCGCCTTCGTTTCTCCTTACAAAAATAATTGTTTTCATGATAATAAACATCAAACATTATTCTCTCTCTCTCTCTCACACACACTCTTTCTCATCCTCTTCATTCTCAAACATGATCTATTTTCAGCCCCGCCCCTGTGAGCACGTAATTTCTCCGCCCCACGTTTCTCGAGAAAAAATGAACAGTCTCTGATTGGTTAATCGATTCAACATATTATGAGTAATATCCCGAATATTCTGTCATTGTCTGAAGATTTGCATTTTTCTTTTAATATCCACGACGTAGGCCTATTTTCTGCTCAAAATATTATTCGTCTCATGCAGAAGTCTTCATTTTTAGTCAAGATTATTTGAAAAAGACAAAATGTGAGAAGATTTAGGAGGAAGAGGTCATGCATTCAGGGGCCCCGTTGCATAAAGCTGAAAAGTATGATAATTTTGCCATTAATGGTAAGTCCTACGGAATCCGTAATGCTGATTGGCCCTTCGACACCGTTGTCATGGTAGTAACTATTAATTGCAAAATTGTAATTTTTAGTTTTACGCAACAGGCCCCAAGGTCCTTTAGTTTATGGACAATTACAGCGTTTTTATCCTGCGTCAGCCCACCGTTTTTCAGGTGACAGCTAAAAAAACTCCCCGAGCGCACAGTGTACGCTGATCAGACGGTGGACTGACGTTTGACTTGTGCTCAAGGAGCATACGCCGAATGTCAGTCCCCCATCATGCCCATACTGATCTGCGTCTTAGGGGGGTGTTGTTCAAAAGTTGCAATTGATCGCAAGTTGCAGTTGATCGGAACGCGTCAATCAAAATCATTGTTTCATGTGCGTCTTGTTAAATGCGCTTACCGTGCGCGAATGAAAATGTGCGTTACAATTTGCAAAGTTGCAGTTTATTTGCAGTTGATTTTGAGTGCATCTAGGGAGCGTTTTTAACTGTCAAAAAAAACGCAGGTTAAAAAAAGCAAAGGTGGGAGTCGCTAACTTTGCCTATATGGGTTTTCGCCTCATTTTATTGTGTTACATTGTCATCAAGACCTGTATATACGAACACGATATAAAGTATTTTCGAAATGTTAAGTCGAACGCAATTTCAATGCTACTTTGTAATGCTATTGTATTCGGTACCGGCTTGTCATTGTTGTGTCCGCACAGTTGAATGCACGATGTACGGACCTATTGTCTGCATTCTAGTTAACTTTTTGGAAATAGTTTAGATCGTGTTTACGGTACTTATTTTGACTTATGTTTAGGAAAACCAAATCAATTCAATTCAATTCAATAAAAAAAACATATTCTTGATAAACCCCTTTGAAAGGCTCAAAGGTATGAATGTAAAAGATTCAGAATCTGTAATTGATTTATGGTAGTCTCTTTTGTTGAAGAATGAAGTGGTAAATAATTTGTGGATTTTGGGGCGATGTTTTCGAATGTCATGAATTGTTGTAAAAATATCCACAAGCTTATTAGCATAGATTGTTAATCAATTATCTCGTTTACCGATCAATATAACCCACACACCATCACATGCATCAGATTAATCTACCCAAATTAAAATTTTAACATTGAGACTGCAATTACAGATTTGGAAACCTTTGCTTTGAAAGCAGAATTGTCAAAATCTGTAATTGAAATTCATACTTTTGATCCATTCCAAAGTGGCGTCAGCGATCGAATTAATAATGACAAAATGAGGTGTTATTCTTGAGTCAAAAGACTGCTGTTTTCTGTGATGCGACTCGATATTTGATTTGATAAACTATTTCCGAAAAGTTAAGTGGGCCACAGACAATAGAACCGTACGCCGTGTATACAAAATTGTGCGGACACAACAATCGCAAGCCGGTTCCGATTTGAATAGCATTACAAAGGACCATTGAATTTGCGTTCGACTTAGTTTTTCGAAAATAGTTTATACCGTGTTCTATTTTGTTTATTTACATTTCGATAACAAACAATACAACAACAAATAAGTGTGAACAATTACCAGTAAACATAAAATTTAACAAAATTACAAAGGAAAATCGCATATATTTACAGGATAATTGTTTACAAATTAAGAGTTGATTCAAACGACCAAGCGTTTATGATTTCGAAATGGAGGGATGTGCGGGAAAAAGCAAAGCTTGTAACGCACACCCCCAGTTTATAGTCGCACTGCTTGTAACGCACACCCCCAGTTTATAGTTGCACTAGGGAAAAATAATGAGAGTCGTTATAAGAAATACATTATACGAACAAAGCATGTAAATAATTAAGGATAAAAGTAACGAATAAAGAAATGATGGAGTAGGGAGATGCAACCAAAGACATGTAAGATTTTATGCAATTAACAAACGGTATGAATAGGAATGTAGGGAGGGGGAAGAGATAAGATAGAGCAAAATGAGAAGAAAAGTGGCGAGAGAAGCTGTGGACTTCCCATATTTCTTCTGTATTTCCTGAAACCGAAGTTCTCAAACTTTTTTTGAGACACTAGGAACACGGATTAGTAACGTACTGCGCATATGAGTGATTATTATCATTATTATTATTACTATTATCATAATTCATTTGGAAAATTATATGATAAAATGATAAAATCATAAAGCATAAGAATGTATTTCGCCCTGACCGATGTGACTACCCTACCCTAAACACGCTGCAAAAAATGGTCTTCCTAAAATCCGTGGCGCCGTATAACCAAGGAGCTTCCAACCGACGAGCTGCGGCTGCGGGAATGGGCAAGTGCGTCGGCAGCTTGCATTATCAGGGGCCTGTAACATAAAAGAGATACGATAAATCAAAAATTAATCGTATCTTTATGATACATGTTTTGCCAAAGACGTACGATTGAAATTAATTGTAAGTTCTATCATGTATATGGCATATTTTATGTTACAGGCTCCAGATTATGCATTGCCTTAGAATGAACGAAAGTATCCTTCTCCCGTATGCACGACCATATCACTCCTGTCCTCAAGTCACTACATTGGTTGCCTGTCGAACAGCCCATTATCTTCAAAATTCTCCTCCTTATATATCATTGTATACATGGCTCCGCTCCTCAGTATAATATTTCTCTGATACAGCAGTACATCCCTTCTCGAAACTTACGTTCCCTAAACTCAAATCTATTAGTTGTCCATGAAGTCAAAACTAAGTGGGGGAACGAATGTTCATGCACGCTGGGCCATCTATTTGGAATTCCCTCCCACAAGCCATCAAAGACAGTAGCTCCGCTGAAATATTCAAACAGAATTTAAAAACTTACCTTTTCAACATCGCATATAATTAATTACGTTCCAGTGTTATTTTTCTGTATCTACTAAGTCTCACGTAATCTACTCTCACACATTTTTCCAGTTGCGCCTTGAGCATTTTCTTGAATATCATATATATTATTCTTATTATTACTATCATATTTTGTGGGATGTTACGGGGAAGATGCATGGCTGAAGGGTCTGTAGTAGATTCCCGGGAGTGCCAGTGTAATTTTGATATACACATAATAATTCAATTCAATTTCATAATTCAATTTATTTCACATCTCTTTAAAAATACATACAATAACAAATTAAAAGCACAATAAGACAAAAAATAACATAAGGCAAAGTAGGTAACGAGCTCGTTACATAACGAGCGTATATATAAACGAAAAATTCAAACAAGATGATAGCAACACTGATCATGCTAATGAAATTAAACAAATCATAACAAATCGAAAGCATCTAAAAAAAAAAAAAACCCAACCTTTTCTGTAAATGTGAAAAAAAGATCTTCTTGGACAAAAGCGCAAAGAGTCTGCAGATTAATTTTTACTCCACGTTTTGAATTTTACATTAATTGATCTGCTATTTTAAATACACTCTCCATCAATCCGAATCGGGAGATATGGCTTTAAAAGAAGAGTCTACCCAAAAATTATATTTCTTTAACAGGAGAAGAAAAAATAGATGAACAGAACAAAACAAAAGTTTGAAGAAAATCGGACCACTAATAAGAGAGTGATGAATGTTTGAATATTTAGACAAATTGGCAACTGATGACGTCACAGGTGCACAACTGACCATCTATTACATTCATATCAAATGTCACTTTTTACCCAAAATATGATTTCCTCAAAACTTTAACCATATGATATATATAGATATGTAGATCCACTACGTATTTGTTTACATTCATACAAACTTTGCAACTTTCTGTAAAAATAACAAATTTTGCACCATATTTATATTGAAAACTCTGGTTAGTTGTGCACCCATGATGTCATCAAATTGGCAACATCTCTGGAAATTTCCACTGATTTTCCCATTTTTTCAAATCTTTTAAAATTCATAACTTTTGTATTACTTGTTCGATTTTCTTCAAACTTTTGTTTGTTTTACTCACCAATTTTTTCTGCTTCTGTTAAGAAATTATTATTATTAGGTAGACTCTTCTTTTAAAGTTGCCTTGCACAGATGTCTGATGCGGTTAATAATACATTGTATTTTATTAGAAACGATAGATGAATGGATGGTAAAGTTAATTTCAATGGCGCCCCTCATTCAAATCTGAATATTTGCACCAAAGTTGTCTTGAAATAAACGAAAGTATCCTATTCATTTTCCATATTTGGACAATTTTTATGAGATAATTCTTTATGAGCTGTACGTTTTATGATAAATTGAACATTAAAAACAGGGTAGGAAAAAACATAATTATTCATTGTCCTGATATTTCATTTTACTATGATGGGACTTTGAAGAGATTTCACAATAAGATGCTAATAAAAATAACATTTTAAGATGAAATTTTGAAGTGTTTGTCTGAATAGTGATACTTTCCGTTTTGTATATCTATTTTCTATTTTCATTTCATTTAATATATCAACTGAAGGTGAGTACTCGAAACATCTTCTTAAGAAGTATAAGAGCTTTGTATGTTTATAGAATCGATACAATGGTCTTGGTAATGAAAAAAAGCATCGTGAAGGGGGTTTTAACGATCTTATTTCCCCATCTCGTTCTCTCTTCACACGAAGAAAAAAAGTGCACAGAGGGTGCAAACTTTTCAAAAAGGTGCAATATTGCACCCTTTTGATGTACACGCTCAGTAAAAAGGGTACATAAAGGGTGTAAACTATCTAAAAAGGTGCAATATTGTAACTTCTGAGAGCCTAAGGTGTACAATTTGTGTTATGTTTTCGATTTCTTGTTTGGTAGCTTTTAAAGTCACCATCATATTAATGTACATGAGAGTGTGACATGATTGGGTATGCTAGAACCAAGCAATCTAAAATCCACAAGGGCGCGGATTTGAATCATTTGAGCAATCCGCAGAATACAAAATCAAAATCATATTTTCACCCAAAAGATGCTCCAAATGTTTCATTTGTTTGCAATCTTGCACCATAATTCATAGGTGTGAAGAACATCCCTTACGAAAGAAAAAGACCCAGAACGTTCTTTTTCAAGATCTGGAGATACTTTTCAAAAGGAAATGTTGGAATTTAAATGAATATAACTCAAGATGAAAGCATTGAACATTGAATCCAATTTTTTTCTTATTCACATGAACACAATAACGGCACACATTTTTGATGAATTTTCGTTTGAGTAATCAAATGCAGAGGAGAATATCCTCACAGTTTCATGGGTTAAGATCTAATGACATATTTACATTTATAATAAACGTGCTTATTGAACTTAATTTGTTCAACAGTCCTTTAAGCATTAAGCATGTTATGACCGGCTCACACCTTTGCATTTTTAGCCTGCGTCGGCCCAGCGTCTTTGAAAAGCGAACTTTTTGCAAGTGAACTTTTCAATGTTTTGATTCATTGCAACTCTCTACAATGCAATGTCAAGTTTTAACATTATTCATCTCCCATTCGGAGTCTTTTTATCAATTGAATTATACTTTGAATGAATACACAATCACATATCGAGTGTTATACTGGAATATTGTACAGTTCACTCTCGAGTCGAAAAGCTATATAGGCCTATATATCTCCAAAAATCGGAGCAATTGAATTGCTAATGAAGTGTATAAACCTTTCCACCAATATTGACACTTCGACAGAAGTCGACTAGACAACTACTTATCCTCTATTAATTGATAAAACAGAATGTTTAGAAAGGGGTTGGGCATGGAGCGATGATCAATTGAAAGGATCATCTGATGGTGTTTGCCAACCAGTGATAAGTAAATTTATTTGATGGCATTAGCAGAGGGCATTGATTACAATGGGGTTGGTATTTCAAATCAATTCTTTTCTTTTGGGTTCTGGTCCCAGGTTCAGTCTAGATGTCCAGGGTAAAAGCATGTGATACCATTACAATGACGTAGGGTATATACTAATAATGATAATATATGCAATTTATATAGCGCACCTATCCACTCTGTGGAGTGCTCAAGGCGCTTTGCATTATTATTACACTGGCTTTTGCCCGACGTACACCAGCGCACATGGCATTTCAGGGAATAAATAGCCCTACCAGGTACCTATTCACCTCACCTGGGTTGAGTGCAAATTCTTCCCCCTTCTATTAGGTTCTTTAATGAAAAGAAAATGCAAACAAAAAAAACTAATACAAATACAATATAATCGTTCAATTATTTCAAATGTTTATTGAGGTGATAAAAAATAATGGCAAGAACAACAAAATAACCACGAAGACAAACCATAATTCAACAAACATCCATTCTTCAAATTCGATACAATTATGTGCCATTAATAACATAACGCTTTTGATTATATTTTCCACACTCTTAAGAAGTTGTGAAAAAATTTACCCAACACTCGGCAAAATACTGTTATTATATTGGTCCAAATAAGTCCAACTAATAGTGAAATTGAAAAGTTCGACCATAAAAGTTTAATAATGTCTATACGTATGTTGGAAATGCAAAAATCAGGATTAAAAAAGGATCGCTTTTAATTTTCATTTTTTTTAATTGATATACCCTTCTGTATTTTAGTTTTTGTCCCAAACCAGACCTGGTATAACGTCAAATACAGGTAACTGATATTCAAAATTTTATTTTCTTAACATTATGAGCAGATTATGATATGACTTTACCATGAATACCATGTTTACGGTACGCCACAAAATTTGTCTTTGGGGTAATTCGAACCATCCGTTTAAAAGTTAATATCATGATCTTTGTCGCTGATGGGTATTCGTGCATGATGAGATCGGCAATTTTGACGGAATCTCAGCTACCTGCTATGTCGGACAATTTCCTATTCATTTAGTTGCCCAAATTTCACATTTTTCCTCTTTTTCCACCAAAATGTGTTGTTATTTTCACTTACGTATGGCATGATATTTTAAATGTTGCATGTATTTTGGAAACAAAGTTAAAATCGTTGTTTTAAGATTTCAACATTTTATTTTCAAAATGAATGGGGAGTTGTCCGCTAGAAGGTCACAATTTTGGTAACTCTAGACCCCATCAAAGAGCATCATATAAATGTTGAAAATCAATAACTTTTTGACAAGCTTGTCCAAATGTGTATGTATATAATTTTCATCTGATACTGCTCATTCCTTAAAGCCCAAGTATGGTTTTGGTAAAGATTAAGAAATGTGAATTTTGGGGATTTTTATCATGACATATATCTTCTACACATTTTGAAACCATAGCACATTTTTTTACGAACTGATTCTTTTGAAAATGTGAATTTGACCGTCAAATCATATTCAGCGCCCTCTCTTAGTAATAACAATATTTTGCTTGTTATCGGGCTTATACAAATTAATTTCCATGATTTGACAATAGAATCATAAACAGGTATACACAACAATAAAATCATAAAATTTTCATCCAATTCTTTGCATGGAAAATTGTCCTTTAATCAAAAACGAAAATATTTAATTAGTGTCGTGGGACACGACACTGAAATATTTTGCAGATTTTAGTTTATAGCTTTTCCAAAACTCGTTCATTTTTCGTAAAATCTTTTGTGCAATATGTTCATGATACTATATTTCATTATATATAGATTTTAAGACAAAATTTGGCGATAGAAATATTCCCTTTTACCAAAGCTTTACTTAGGCTTTAAAATCACAATGATTTAACCGATTGGCTTCCTTTAAAGTTCAGCAACATCCTTGTGGATAACTTTGAATTGGTAACCTTTCAATGTTTAAGATTTGTAGAAAAATAAATCATGATAATTACTCTGAAGAAAATTCATAGAGACTATATTCCATTCTAATTAAATCATTAGAGAACATCAGAAAATTATGTGTTCGAGGTAGTATACAGTGTAACGTGCATATGAAACCCGCCTGCCAAAGACATTTACAAGTAAACTTCCTGAACATATAACCAAAAGTGAGAAACGCTCCCCAATTCTCACGCCCTAAATCCATGACAAACTTCCATCATAACAAATAATTATACACAAGTTTCAATACCATGTGTTAATTCGAAACCACAATACCATGCGATCGGTTCTTATTGTCTACTATTTTAGTTTTAATTATGAACGATTTTGTTGGATCTATCAAGTTTATCTGTTTCGCTATCTGTCTCTTTCAGGATAACATTTAGTTAGAGATATAACTATACGAATTACAGCTACCTCGAGAAAGAAAATGCTTCTTTCACTCTTTCTAAATGGTCGACTCACACCTTTATGTTTTTTAGCCTGCGTCGGCGCAGCTTTTTTTCAAATAAAAATTAAAAACGCTCCCTGAGTGCACAGTAGGTCCATGCGCTGGTCATACATGTCATACGATGGACTGTCGTTCGGCTTGCGCTCAAGGAGCGTACGCCAATGCAGTCTACCGTATGACATGCATTTTTGCGCGCCGACCCAGGGAGCGTTTTTAATTTTCCAATATGTTAGGCCGATGCAGGTTAAAAACGCAAAGGTGTGAGACGGCCTTAAAATCGGGTTTTGGGGAAAAGAATCGTAGTAGCACTCAATATTGGAACTTTGAAGAAAAAAATCTTCTAGATAATTGTTTTGAAAACTCATATGAGATTTCAAGAAAATTCATTATCTGAAAATGAGAATATTCATTTTCAGTTTTAAAGTCAATAGTCATGCAAACAAAACAACCCCTCAGCATTATTGGCTGTGTAATTCAGTATTCATCGATAATTATGCCTCTTATAATATGTCGAATGCAAAAGTATTTATCTGTATAAAAATCATTGCAAATACATATCAAACAAAGAGAAGAAAGTGAAACACCTTGGCAGCATTTAGAAATAGGGTTATAATTCAGAGAAGCAAAAAGTGTATGTACGCTTATAGAAGGCATACAATTTATTATCATCATTATAACAAAGTACAGCTAGCCCTCAGGGTTATTTTTATTGCAAATACATATAAGTTTTTTTTTTATTTGGGCACTTATCCATAAGTTGGCGCCAAACCTTAGTAATAGAAAGGTGGAATATGAACATGTTCACATAGAAGTTTTCGTGAAATCTATTGCGGTTATTTCATGTAGAAAATGATACGTAACATGGATTGAAAAGCCCTACAATGTCTGAAAAGACTTGCCAGGTTTTCTTTCACATGATTATTCATAATTGTACTGAAAAGTAATTTTTAGAATACATTTTTTTAACGTTTCCCTATAGTTCTACTGTAATTTCTTTAATCTTAGAGAAAAGCGAACAAAAAGTCAGATCAGGCCATTTTGAGAAGATCAGTCGGTCATGGGCATCCAAACATTTTTTTTTTTTTTTGGGGGGGGGGGGGGGGAGGGGGCTAAAGTGACGTCAATACGACGTATAGCAGGGCTGCAGCGTGTGTGATACGTACCGGGCCTTCTCCCTGCTGCAAGTTCGTTGATCTGCAAAATATGGAATTTCTAAACAGAGGACCATTAGACTGTCATTCTTACAAACCTACGATACAGCCCCGGGGGAAATTTATGCGACGTTGACCAAGATAAGAACAATCCCTGCAAACTTGACAGGGAACAGATAGAAAGCTTGTTAAAGACCATTTATATAGTTTTATGATGTGGGAGGATGGGTTTCTAAAGAGAAAGAGACGTAGAAAGCCACAGCGACCAGGCTATGTAGAGAGCGCGTGATGACATATTTATTTTAAGTATAATATCGCTATTATTTTAATATACATTTAATTGAGATTCACGGAACGAATTGCCAATAGAAATAAGAGCATCTACGTCTGTCGTTGATTTTGAAAGCTTGTTGAAAACTTACTTATTTTTTTGGAAGCTTTTCAGTAATATTTTGTACCTAAATGCACCATGTTAATATCCAGAGATCCTAACATCATAGCGCAGTACAATATATAGTGACTTTATTTTCTTCTTAATTGAATTGATTGATTTTATCGCAGTATATTAGGCATAAAATCAAATATATGTTATATCAAATAATCAACGTATGGACGTTTAGTGAATATTAATTTCAAAGGGATAATCGATGGTGAATTATGATCATTACATAACATAGGGACATTTGTAATTAGTTTGATATTTATGCCAATAAACATGATAAAGACTCGATAAACCTCAAACTGTAGTGTGAACAGTTCATTTTCGTTCAGCAATATTTAAATATTTGTATTTTGATCGAGTGAATGAAATGCAATGATGATAATGAAGATGGTGATGATAATCATATCTGTAGAAAAGGAATAACGATATTAATGATGATGATAGTTATAATGATGATGATAATAATGTGATTGAAGAGAGTTACTCAATTGTCTCATGATGTGCAAACATAGAATGTTTACATAATAATGTAATGACAATGACAACAACTATATGAGATTCTTCGATATATAGAGCAATTTATACGGTACCGTATGCCAAAGCTTTGGCCAATATGACGGTACACAACACCCATCGATTTAGCATTGATCTAGTAATATAACTTGCATTTTAGGGTACCGGCGTATATCATATTTTCACCTTTATAGGATTAGTATACTAATATGTCGATGATATTATTACCTAAATGAGCTACGTGCCAGATCCGGCCGAGCCAGCGATCCTCTGATTCAAATGCAAGTATTTGAACCACTTTACCATATAGGCACAGGACTAAATTTAAGACCGACTAACACCTTTGCGCTTTTAGCCTGCGTCATGCAGCCCAGCGTTTTTTGAAAATTAAAAACGCTCCCTGGACGCACAAAGACGCAGGTCGTTACGATAGACAGACGTTCGGCGTACGCTCCTCGAGCGCAGGCTGAACGTCCATCCACTGTCTGATCAATGTATATTACTCAGCGCTCGAGGAGCGCTTTTAACTTTCAAAAACACTGGGCCGACGCAGGCTAAAGACGCAAACGCGTGAGTAGCCCGTTATGTCATCATTACAAGTAATGCCGAATAGATTTATTGCGGATTGCATCATAAATCTAGTGAAAATCTCTTTTTCGAGAGTAATTACAAATTTTATTGCATGGAAGTAGTTCTGATTCGTTTTAGGCTACTTCTTTTAAAAGCAGATTCGGTGCGTACTTACCGTATTTCAAGCTATTTAAAAAAAACTGAACAGTTTGAGCACTTGATTACCACAGAATGCATAGGCGAAATTGAGTGGCTGAACCGTGGAAGTGTTTGAAAACATGGACATTTCTGGGGAAACCTATATTTTTATTACATGTGATATAAATTGCTAATTTGAATATTCATTTGTAATACAGCCTTTAATGATCATCAGATTCGAACTACTAATGCACCAATGTACTAATGATTATTGAGTGACAAATCATATCAATATTTTTGGACATCAGAAAGTTAGAAAAATCAAAAAAAAAAATTATGCAAATGAGACAGACGGCAACTGAAATTTATTTGATGTTTATTACTGGATTATTCAATTAGTCAATATTGCCATTTTTCATCGAAATGTAGAAATTTTCGATTTGTCTTGGTGAAAAGCTTTGAAAATATATTAACTCGATAGAGAACTCCATCACTTGTTTTGCTTAAAATTTCCGTTATATTATTTAATTATATTACCTTATTGATGTTTCTAAATCTTGATTCTACTTTTAAGAAAATCTTAGTTAGTATAAAACACTGAAATGTTAAACCCTGTTCGTTCAGAATAATATTATGTGTTAAAAATGCTTGTATGAACTCAAATTCGTCCAGATTTTATTTGTCATTGCTCTATTGGTGTACACATACGGTATCACATGGATCTTTAAAAATGACGCACAAACTGGCTTTCTATTTACAAACCTTTGCCCAACGCTCGCTATTTTCTGAACATTTTTCAGACATGTTTATTAGACAACTTATTTGTTAAAGTCAAACTGTACTCTTTGATTCTATGTGGACTATAAATAAAGAAAATACTTGTACGTTGTTTATTTCACCAGACCAAAAGGAGTTAGTTCTTAAAAGATATTACACTCTAAAGAAGGATGGGTTAAAGTTTACTCAATATTGTGTAAAAAGGGAACATGCAATGACAGTTGGGTAATATTTTTCACCCTATCGGGCAAGAATGTATTCAATTTTGTGTAGGATTAACTAATTTAACCCAACGTTATGCGAACTTTTACCAAATATGGCGCAAAATATTACTCAGCTGATATTCCCTTTTTACCTAATATTGAGTAAACTTTTACGCATCCTTAGAGTGTGAGGAAATATTTTGAGATGGAATAAGAATTCATGATAAAAAAAAAACTCACACAAGATGCATTCTCAAAAATTATACAGATATTTGAAAAAAATGTGTTAAGGAAATGAGAGTGTTGCTCTCATGCCGAAACTACCAAGACAAGGTGAAATATTTTATTTTGACGCGTAAATGAAAATAATTATTGGCGAAATTCCCCTTTCTTGTTGTCCTCATTTTGTTTCAACACATTTCAGCAAGGTGACCGGATGGATTTTTATAGTTAAATTTGGATGCCAATTTATTAATAGATGTTGTTGGTTCCTCTTAAATCTGTACTTCCCATTAAAAATTATGATGCTGAGTAAACAATATACATGATATAGGAAGGAGACGGAGATATCGACCGTGTCTAGAAATTTATGGCGGACAAATTTAGTCAGTTTGTCGCTGGTTGTATACACATTAGAGATTAGAAAAGTTTCCAAGAGATAATCGCCTGATAATGGCAATGATGATGAACTGGATGAATATGGTTTCAGATCGTACATGGTAACTTTTCTATGCCAGTGTTATTCATAGCTCCAACTCAAGCAGCATTTTTTCTACCTTTCCTCCAACTTTCCTTGACTATTCTCTTCTGCGCCTTGCTGAGCATCCAATATTTGGCGCATTATAAATTGCATCTATTATCATTATCATAAACTGCAACTGACAGATATATTACAGGGTCGACGCAGCTAGGGTTATTCGTTCCAGGGTGAAAACGTTGAAAATATAACGAAAATGGAAAATAAACTTTCAGTCTTTCACACCCAAAATGATAAAGTAAAGAATAACAAAACACGAAATTTTAGTGATATGTTTTAAAATAATGTTTGCATTAAAAGCAAAAGAATCAAACTGCTTTATGAAACGGAAGTATTACTAATTGTTGTTACAAATGTCAATGGTTCAAACAAATATGTTTTCAACAAAGTAACCAGCAATTCCTAGGAAAAAATTATAATTGAATTATAATTCTGTGCAGTACCGCCACGAGGATATCCTTTATTAGATATGTATAGGGCATGCATGGATAATATTATCTTTATTTATTTATTATTTTAACAGGGTAGCCCATTCAACAAAAGTTGATATTCCAATGGGCCCTTCAAGCGTCAAAACAATCATAATATATACAAATTAAAACAATGACTACAATTGAATGTATTATTGGAAAAACAACATCGGGCTTGGATTTGGTGTGAATATCTGTTAAAGAATTTGTATGCAGGTATACCGTATTGTTATCTCGTCAACCAAATCAATGCCATTCAAATCAAATGAAAATTAAAATATTTTTGTCACTGTTGCAGGATTTCATGTTTTGTGTTTTTGGGCCTTATTTTTTTAAGTTTAAATGTTTTTATTTTCATGCTAATATTCTTTGAAGATTTGAAATCGCACGCTGATCCTGCTGGTTTAATAAGATTCAGCTATTCTTTTTTAGCTTTTAAATTTTGATCTCGTATGCCATTCAAATTAATATCAAATGATTATACTTCGCGTCGGATAAGAAAAAAATAAATTGGACGGGAGCTTATATCAGAATCATTATTGTTACCATACTTCTAAGAATGCTATTCCTAATACGTACTACTACAATAATTATATCAATAACAATACATAAAATTTGTATGGCGCCAAATCCACATTTTAAGAAAATTCTCAAGGCGCAAATATGAAATACAGCAGTCATAATCACTATTACTAACTATCATTGTCATTATCATATTTTTTTAATTATTACTATAGTATCATTATCATTTCTATCTATTTTTCGAATATGAGGATTTTGACCGCGTTGCAGAAAATAACCATTTCGGCGACCAAGCGCACATCGACCGTTGACCACTCAGACATCTCGCTTTTCAGTGCATCGCTCTCTAATGCTGGTGAAGTTTTAAGCCCCGGTCACATAGGGCCCCGGAAGCAACACGATTCACCCCGACTCGTTCTTCTGAGGCAGTTAACTGTGAATTAACAAAGAGTCGGGGTGAATCGTGTTGCTTCCGGGGTCCTATGTGACCAGGACTTTAGCACGGAATACCCTGGATATAGCTGGACGGTTGCAGCCCAAGGCACCGATCTCATTGTTGACCTGAAAAGGTCGAAAGTTTGCCAGCTAACTTTAAATCTTAAAGACAGTTAAAAGCCTTATTTGATCCCCACAGACGAAAGTTTTCTTTATTAAACACATTATGTAATTGATCATACATATTGACCTCTTGAAAAATCATCTTAGGGGATCTTTTTTCAAACTTATGTCGCAATTTTCTTCCTTATTTCTCTTCATTGAGTAAATTTATGAAATTACGATCATTTTGCAATTTATAGTAAATCAAGAATAGTAAATTAAGAAGAGTGAGAAAATACGTGATGATACTACATCCTGGAGCAAACTAAATCAACACTACAAGGAAATATGCAACTAAATATGAATCAAAATGTAATCATGTGAGAAATCGTCATGCTCGTGACATTATTACAATGTTTAAAGTTGAAAAAGTAAGAAAAATATATTTGTTTAAGCAATGATTTATTTTTCACTGAATATTGATTAAGGAAATTTTGATTAATCTTGTGACAGCAATTAATTACTCAAGCATGGGTATCTATGAATTATGAGGATATTTCGCAACTTGGTAAATCTAAACACAGAACTAGAACTCATGGATCTGAGTAAAGTCGCAAAAAGTGACACTATAATGACAAACTGGTGAGTATATCTATGAAAATACTCAACTCTGTGTCATTATAGTGTCACATTACTCAAATATGTGAGTTCATGTTTTTTGTGTGTATAATACTTTCATATTAAAATGCTGCAATTATTTCCCAATGAATGCCATTGAAAAGTAATGTCTGTTGGGCGAAAAGCCAAAGAATATAATTATGAACATTGCTTCTCGGGTTATACTTTATATAACAACGGAATACCTCGTGAATTCTATATTTGAATAGTTAATTAAACAAAAACTTAAGGTCGAGTCATTTTAAAAAGGTTTGACGATGGATTGAAGATAGGAAAAACATATGTGCATATTTTGTTTGGTGTATTTTGTTGATGTTGTTGTTTGGGGGGGGGGCTAAAGCTAATCGTGCATGATGGAATTTAAATGTTAACTTTTGAAGATGCTATACAGATTTTTAGTTTTAAGGCAGTTTCAGACAAATGATATGACACCTGCGATAGAAAAGTTTGTTTACAACAAAATCTTTAGACTTATTTTTTTTTTTACAAAGTTCACATTCTGTTAATCTTCACATACAGGGACATAGACAACTGTCAAGCGAGTAAATTTGAAGCAAATCAATATAATTGCAGCAAATTTGTCATACTTCAAAAAAAAGTTTGGTAACATGCTGCTCATGCACCTTTTGGTTCACAAAAATTACCGATCAACCGGAACAAATTCAAAGCAAGATGAGCAAAATATGAGGGTTTTAACCAACTGCCACATGCTATATTACCAAATGCTATGTAAACTTATGATTTGACTGTAAAATATGACCATATTGTAAGTAAAGTGACCGATCATTAATATAATAACAAATCACTATTACGTGCATGCAAATGAAAATTCCCCCTTTTATCCGAAAAGAGGCACGCGTGCACACGGTCTTGTTGTAAAAGCAGCTTTGTGGATGATAGCGGGCATCTTCTTTTCTTTCTTTCTTTTTTAATTTCCGTGAACAAATGAAATAAACTCAATTAAACTCACTATACAAAATAGGGACTTTGTATGTGTTCACTAAAGCATTTAATAATGGATCATGCTGATTTTTACACGTAAGCAAGCCAGGTAGGCCATAAACACGACCAGTAAATGTTGTAAGTGTACACTCTCACGTCAAAAAGTCACACTACTTTCAATTAGGGGGCAGAAACCTTTTTGGTTGTGAAAAGTTTGCGCTCCACTGTTCCACTGTCTACATAAACTTCTCAAAAGTTCCCATCGCCATGCATGTATGCAGAGGACAAACGTATTAATCTTTCAAAACAAGGCACCTGGAAATATTGCAAACCAATATAATCCCGAAACAGATTCATAATCGAGCTTTCCTTCCGATCTTCCCCTCCATTTTCCGAGAAAAACAAAAGCTTTACATTTGCACTTTTTAGATACCAGGGGCTTGTGCACTGCAAAAACGCTGGTGTTGGATGCGACACCGGCCAAAATTTATTGTATATAGGACCACACCAGAAAGGTATTCAAATTACACCAGTTTGGAATCAGATTGATATATATTTTAACACTGACTGGTGTTTAGGTGCTTACATAAAACCGGTAAATGTTTGAATAGGTTAAATTGATTCTAAATGGGTATTGTTTTATCACTATTCTGGTATGGTCCGATATAGATTCCGACTGGTGTTAAATTAAACACAAGCAAGTGTACTATGTACGCAAACATAACATTGAGGTCGACATGTAGAACCTTCGTGAAGGAGTGTTATACTTCACTCCAAAAGTTGTTCCAACTCTTTGCAGTTTTCATTGCTGGAGAAAATAGTTAATGAATATTGACACCCATATTTTTTTCTAAAATAGCATCAACGTGGCTCAAATACAAAAAGTACCTGTAGCCCATACGTCTTGCCTTAAACATTCTTGGTTCTGGATAATAATTGAAACGCTACTGTTGTCAATTTGTGAGGAGAATTTGAAGAAAACACATCTGAACTGAATGGATTAACTTAAAATTATCAATCAATTTGAAAAAAATAATGTGAATCATTTGAGCTAACAGAAATTTGAAGCCAGTTGTAATCATTATTACAAGTATATATATCATCTATATCAATCTATCAATTAATCAATTATTTTTATATCATATTTTACTATTTTTATGTGCTCTACGTCATGTACGTGTTGGGCATTTCATTTTGTACTTTTTTTTGTCATTGCTATTTTTTTTCTTATCATAATGTAATTTTGAATTGTTTCTAAGTGGTTGCTTACACATAAGTTTTCAACTTTTCAATCCCTTTTTAACATTGTACTTTTTTGTTTAAATTGTTGATTTTATTTTACCAAATAAATGTGAATTGAAATTGAAATTGTAAATTGTATCAATTAGGAAAATTTAGCTCCATGTAATACATGCCGCTTAATTTGCCCAATTTGTATTTATACAAGGCCAATAACACCCCTGACGAGGCCTAATCTATTTTCCCGTATCCTTTCTGAAATTATTTCTTGGTACATATTTCGAGGAAGGTCAAATTATTGCAGCAGATGCATTCATAATATCTATAAAACAAAATTTAAGAATCTTTTTAACCCATTAATGACACCCTAATGAACGAAAAAAAATGACGACGCGCGCATGCGCAGTGGGTGGAAATACTGTTCGCCAAGATAGCCGCTAGTTTCCGGTATTAAAACCATACTGCGGAAGTAAGCCAATAAAATTTAACATCTGACAACGGGGAAGTATTGGTTTTTCCATGTGGATGTTTATTCCTTCGATAATTCAAAATATCGAGACATTTTTAAGGGATCAATAAAACTATTATTATCGTCATGTTGAGGGAAACCACCGCAATAGGAATATCAATTCCCGAATTATCATCCAGAAAAAAGGGAGG
>BQKZ01000063.1:75910-96865 GCA_036244855.1 Temnopleurus reevesii
CCCACCGTACCCCCGGGTTCCACAGACACTGATAAGAATTTACGTTTGTCTCAGCAAGTTCCTCAACTTGTAAGAGATATTAAACTTTGTTATATTTCAAAGTTATATAAACAGACATTGCAAGATTCATAAAGATTCTCTCAAAGAAATCAATAAGTTTTCCCCACAATGAATGAAACATCAAAAGAGGTGAAAACGCTTTTGGCATCAATAATGTTAAAACATCATATTTATATATGTTAAAATTATTTCATTTCTTATTAGTCATAAGAATTTCCTATAAATCATCTTTTAAAAAATGTCTTCGTACAATAGTTGGTTGGGATAGAGGATCTCTTTTCGGTCAGAATAATCAAGTTTGCCTTCTTTCTCCCTGCATGGCATCAACGGTTGCATTAAGAAGATTACTGTACATTTTCGTGATCTACATGCATGTAATTTGATTGTTATACCATTGTCTTTGTTGAAATTCCCGACTGAATAAATAATTATAATAATAATAATGAAAATACAACTACTACTAATTATAATGATGATAATGGTTATAAGGATAATACTAATACTACTAATGATGATAATAAAACCAATAATAACGACAACAACAAAATACCGAATATATATTTATTGTCTTTCTGCAAAAGTTACTTGTAAATTTCATATTTCTTTTGCATCATTTCCAGCTATTCTGCCGCATGTTCCATATACCTATTTGTTCCTATAAACGACGACTCATATCCTAGCATGGAGTTTGCAGACGGGCGTGAAGGTAGCCCCTTCGCGTGCGGCACGGGAGAGCAGCGGTTCGGGCATGTCCCCCGTGGCATGATGCGGGGGACATGCGGTGCGTGACGATGGGGAATTGGTTCCCCGTTGGGAAGTACCTAACTTATATTAGTTGATATTGATAATTTCTTTTTAGAGAGCCTCAGACGCTAACAAGACCCACATTGGCGCCTTGTCAAACCACATTTTTTAGAACAGAATATGCTTATAACAATTGTTCAAGAGATAGGAATATAGTTTCACCTTCTTTTAATTTATCATGTTTATTTCATCATTGTTTTTAAGATGAAAGTCGACCTCGTATCACAGACAACTCGGTACCAGTAAACAATATTTGGTTGTCGGACGGGCACAACTTGAATAGACCCATACAACTGTTTCTCCGCAGGCTACTATTTTAGTGGGAGTGGAAGGGGCGGATGCCATATTAGACAATCTAAAAGATGAGGGGAGGGAAAAGAAATATTAAGGCCTCGATATCGTTTGTTTGCCTGCTTGCTACACAATCGTTATTCAGTGATTTTTTTTTCTGTCTTTTTACAAATTGTCAAGCCATAGCCATTTAATCTCATTCAAATACAAACCTTTTCCTGGGAGGGGTAGGGGGTAGAAATGCAAATAGATTTAATTGAATTGATGGGGGCTAGAAGGCGAGAGAGGAAGAACGAAGAGGAAAAATTAATGTTGTGTATGTTTTTTTTTGTGTGTATTATGTTTAGGCGCGTACGTGTATGTGACAGAGAAAGAGAGAATGATTTTGCGAGATTCTTCTTCGCATTTAGTAGTTCAAAATATGCATTTTTTTCTACGAATCGTTGTAAACAAACGAGTCATATCAATTACACCGTCTGACGGGTTTAATTCTAATTGGTTTGCCAAATTATGGAATCGTTCTACCAGTTCAATTACAACTTTATCAATATGTTGAATGACAAGTTCTAAAGTAAAGGTACCTGGTTTTTATCACGGTGAGCAGTAAGGACAAAGGAATTGGACAAATGAATTTATTCATGCAAGCCTTCACAATATTTTCAGGGACATGATAGAAGGTAACTTGTACTCTAATTTACTGTTCGACATTTCTCTGCATATTAAGATGAAAGAGAATTCTATTTGTGTGCTGTTAGCTATTGTGAATGCTTGAATGGAGCGTGTTTACTTGGTCCATATCTGTTGTACATTCTGCTCACGGTATATCTTCGTAAAAGTTGACGAGAAAACATCGGTTCCATTTTGGGTCCTATGAAAAAGATGGTGTAACATTTAATGGAGTATTCATGTTCTTAACAATCAATTATACATGATTAGGAAATATTCTTGGTATTTTCTGGATGACAATTATATAAAGCTGCTTCAACTGAGCTCTGCAGGGCGAAATAAATTGCTGAGTTTCTTACTACATGAAAATTGGATGAGCCTTCCGTTATGTTTCATTTCTAGGCGAATGGACAANGTGTGTGTGTGTGTGTGTTTGTGGCTTTTTTGTGCAAGTATGTTATTCTTTGTTTAATAAGGTTCAACTTTTATCATGATTTGTAATGTACATGTAATCTGATTATTTATAATTTGGAATCAACTTTTGTATAAGGCACCGCCTTCCTGCATGTTGATTTCCATACAGTTTCAACTTTAACTTGTACTGTCTAAACTGTCGAATGTTTTCTATTTTTGTACATGTATTTTCCATGTATTGTTTTTGTTGTTTTTATGAAAGTGTTGAATAAATGAAATGACATGAAATGAAATTTTGTAGTTCAAAATATGCATTTTTTCTACGAATCACTGTAAACAAACGAGTCAAATCAATTACAACGTCTCGCTGGTTTAATTTTAATTGGTTTGCCAAATTATGGAAGCGTTCTACCAGTTGAATTACAACTTTATCAATATGTTGAATGACAAGTTCTAAAGTAAAGGTACCTGGTTTTTATCACGGTGAGCAGTAAGGACAAAGATGATGATGATGAATTTATATTTAAAGGCGTTTGTCATTCAATTCTGAATATTTACGCCTGTTTATGCTTTAATTTTTTATCTTTTGGAATTTTGAGAATTTTTAGATTTCTTGTCGAGATTTGCGAGAAGATATTTTTTTAGGATTTAAATTTATCATTTTATTCTTATACTCTGTCCTTATGTTACATTCCCTTGGAAGTTTGCGACAAGTAGAAGTAGGATTAAAAAACCAGAAAGACCAAAACTCTGGAAAAACCTTTTCTTCTACTTTTGCAGCCCCCTATTTGGATCTTTTGTTAATTATTTTTTTATACCTTTCCTTATTTAATTTTATCTTATTTATCTTAAATATTACGGACCCCCCTCTTATACACTCTCTTAGAACATTTTTCAACTCCAATTCTACTCTTTTGTAGAAGGAATTGGACAAATGAATTTATTCATTCAAGCCTTCACAATATTTTCAGGGACATGATAGAAGGTAACTTGTACTCTAATTTACTGTTCGATATTTCTCTGCATATTAAGATGAAAGAGAATTCTATTTGTGTGCTGTTAGCTATTGTGAATGCTTGAATGGAGCATGTTTACTTGGTCCATATCCGTTGTACATTCTGCTCACGGTATATCTTCGTAAAAGTTGACGAGAAAACATCGGTTCCATTTTGGGTCCTATGAAAAAGATGGTGTAACATTTAATGGAGTATTCATGTTCTTAACAATCAATTATACATGATTAGGAAATATTCTTGGTATTTTCTGGATGACAATTATATAAAGCTGCTTCAACTGAGCTCTGCAGGGCGAAATAAATTGCTGAGTATCTTGCTACATGAAAATTGGATGAGCCTTCCGTTATGTTTCATTTCTAGGCGAATTGACAAAATAACGCCAGGCAAAATGCATCTTAATATTTTGAGGTAATATATAGCAAAACATTGAATGGTCTGCCGGTAAAAGTATGATTTAACAAATGATTTAATGTAATTGTTGCTGGCAGTGAACAAAACATTCAACAAAGCTACGTCGCATACGTCCGGGGATTCGGCAATTTCGGGCAATGTCTGAACAATAACAAATATATATAAGTCGTCATTAATCTCGTTATGTATGACTTAATTCATATTTAATATAAACTATAAAAGGTTGAAAGAACATATTGAACATGTGAAATTTCCTTATGATAACGTATATGATAGTTGAATGACCTTTGAATTTTATTGGCCGAAGTGGGGGCGGATCTCATTATAAATAAACCCTCTGTTATTCTCGAGAATAAAAATCATGTTTGGGAAATCGATTTGGTTTGGGCTTGTTGGAGTCAAAGAGAGAGTGGGTGGCTAAGATCAAGATGAATTAGATGATATGTTGACAGGAGTAATCAGATTCAAGTCTGCCTTCTCATAACAAAGCTGGTTAATTTGCACTTGAGGTGTAAATTGAACGCGCGCTGTATTTTGCTGGATATGTACGCAACAACATCAAGGTTTGTGTGGATTTGATCGTCATCACTTTTCGACAAGCTTTGTTATTTTTTTAGGATATGAACTTAGGTGAATATGTATGTTATTCTATTATTTTCGAATGTTTGGATTTCCTCATTGCTCGTAAAATAATGTATTCATTTGTTTGCACATTCCCCCTTTTTTTTTTTATACTATCAACTATGGAGGTATATTTGTATTGCATGAGAGAGAGAGAAATTTGTCTTTGTTACGGCGTGTATCATTTAAAGGGGAACTACACCCAGAGATTAAATTGCTATCATTAAATGAAGAAAAATAAGATGAACAAACTGTGAAAATTTGAGCAAAATCCGATAATCCATTCAAAAGTTATGAATTTTCAAAGTTTTGATTTACACCCCTCATGGGCTCCTTAACCCTAAAAAGCCCAAGCTATTTTGATGTCTCTGTGGCCCAAGGGGGGGGGGGGGCACATTGTGCCCCCCCCCCCTTCGAGAACTTCCAAAATATTTGACGGATCGGGCTGAAATTTGGCACAGATGTAGAGCAAGTCGTAATCTACAAGTTCTGACCGTCGGAATTTCTCAAGGTGACCGTTTGAGGGCACAATTCAATAAAATACATTAAAAAAGGGTGAATTTTGTCACTTTTGATATGTCGTCTATTAAAATCAATATTGTGGATTTGAAAATGACTGAAATGTGGTATTGTTCCTCTTTAATATCTTAGGAACACATTCCATGACTTTATTAAACACATTAGATGCATTTAGAGGTCAAAATATGACAATAATTGCATCATGTCATATTTATCACAATAGTGCTGATAGAGGGCGCCAGACAGCTTATAAAAAGTTCATATTATTCCTTTAATTTTTCACTTTTCAAGCTCCAATCTTCATCAATATGATTTTCAGGGCTTTCTGGAAGTGTCTGGGGTACTTTTATTTGCATTAAGTTGGAAAAAGTATTTTTAAATATTTTATTAAATATTCATGAAAAAAGTGACTAAAAAACAAAAAAAACAAAGGAAATTGTCGGAAAGCGTGTTTTCTGTTTAAGATGCACAATAGAGACCAAAAGCAAACTAAAAATCATAAATTGTGACCATTTCCACGTCTTTTGGGGCAGATTTGAAGCTGAAAAACTGAAATTATTACTTTGAAAATTCATAACTTTTGAACAGATTATCCAATTTTGCTCAAATTTCCACAGTTTGTTCATCTGATTTTTCTTTATTTATTGGCAGTACATTATTGTCTGGGTGTAATTCCCCTTTAAATTTGAATATTTATACCAGAAGAAGAAAGCGAGAAGGAGGCGACCGGCGGGGATCGAACCCGCGACCAACACAGGTCATTTATGACTGTCCCTAACAGCTTGATAACAGGAGCATGCCACGATGCCTCAGTCATGAGAAAATAAATGCATCTTTGATGCATCAACAATATTCCACTTGTGGCGTTGGTATCATATTGATGAAGTTTCTATTTTTTCCAGTGCTTAAAAACAATTAAATGCACTTATCATAATAATTGTGTGGAGTGATTGAGAAAGAAATAACTGATTGTTCTAAAATACATTTTCTTTAAAATGATAACCTGGGCATATGTTTACTCGAATAGAATCGATCGATTAACTCTTCTTAAACAGTTCTTTCTCTATCCACTTCGAGCGACTAAGATTAATTGAAGCACATGGAAACATGATTAATCTGTGACTCTCATTGACTGAAATTAGCATGAATCACTTTCTAAAAACCTCTCAATTTAGTCATCAAAGTACGTCTTTGGAAAAAAGTCCCCTTTTAAATCCATATACTTTGGGAAGATCAGAGGTTGCCAGGCGACATCTCGTTAGTACGCCGGACCGCGCGGCGTCGCATTCATCTGTCACCGTGTACTTCATACGGGCAGACACGCCATCGACCGGGTGGGTCTAAAGCAACCCGACAATCTCCTCATTCTGATCGCTCATTAAAGTGTAGCCAAATTGAAAGGAAGTAATTATCGGTTTGGATCTGCCCCTCCCATTAAAGAGTTTTAATTTCATTTTTGTTTCTTTTTCGGAGAATATTTCATGGAGTGGTGTCCCAGAATAGACTGATAGAAACGGAAAAGTTGTTGAGCTGTAAGGCTTATTTGGTGTCATTGTCCTATATAAGAGTGAAATTAAGAAGAAGGACTTTTTAAACGAGCTATTGACTCACGTAACTGTGAAATAGGCTTGAAAACTCACTTTGCCTTATCCCTTACAACGTAAAGGCTGTATCTGGTTTTGGTACCTATATGACCTGAAAATTAATGTTCACAGAATAGCACAAAACTTTAAAAAAAAATAATTGTCAAAGTTCGAAATAAATATGCATGCCAAACGATTTTGTCAAAACGTATAATGAGAGTTATGGGCCTAAATGGACGTTTATGTCACCTTATGTAAGGACATGTTTGTATATTTTCATAGATTTAAAGCTTAGAAATATCCATTTCAAAAATTGTATTCTTACCGATTTTGAAATAACCGGTCACAAATGCTTCTTTTGACATCATTGACATCGCCTTTACATTTTACCAGGTCATTCGAAGAGGAGGGCAAAGTGGGAATGGGTTTAATTAAACGGCGTTTTGAAGTAATTATCTTTGTTATTGGCCTGAAAGGATATTGGGGGTCAACTTTTACAAGGAAATGTATTTTCATAATTCAGCACGACTCTGAAATGTACAAAGAGACGTGTTGAATCGTACTCTATCCGGGCTTTATGTTTATGTGACTGGGGCCTAAGAAAATCTCTAAATCGACCATTCACAATCTGGCAGATTTTGAAATAACCCGTCACATATGCTTCTTTTGACATGGCCTCTTCATTTTAGCAGGTCAATTGAGAAGGAGGGGGAATGAGTTTGATTGATTCGAACTAAACGGTTCGTTGAAATTGAATAAAGCTAGTCCAGGGCTTGAAAGGACGTTTAGGGACACCTTGTTATCGCATCTAAACTAGGACGGGGGAAACTTCTGTGGAGATTACTGACCTCTCCATAGGCGGATCCAGGAGGGGGCGAGAGGCCGTCGGCCCCCTCCCCCTTATAGGCGAGACCATAAGGCCAAATCTCTCATTGAGGCTTGTGGGTTTTCTTTGGGGGGGGGGCGCTTGTCAGTTCGTAGGCAGATTGTAATGCACAGGGTTTTTTTTTGCTTATCAGAAAATTTCAAAAATGTCGCCCCTCCCCAAAATTGGAAAATCCTGGGCAAATTGCAGGAAATAGTCTTAGCTAACTTCATTTCGCTACTACGTATGTGCCAACCTCTTAACGAAGACATAAACATTAATGCACCTCTATTATGATGGTGCATGTTACAAGAGGCCCGAAAGCAACATGATTGAACACGACTCTTTGTTAAATTCACAGATAACTGCCTCCGAACAAAGAATCGTGTTGAATCGTGTTGCCTCCGCGGGCTCCTACATGACTGGGGCATTAGCAAGAAAAGGATAGCTGAGACCATTTTGTGTAATTGGCCCCTGGATCCGAGAAAATCACAACAAACTTAAGTGTGAGCGCCACCTATAACCTGGTGCATTTAACTCTTCAGTTCGCACCCAAATGGTGGCGCCGAGATGATCTGTCAACATCCAATCAGGCCACCCCAAAGCAGGACCAGACTCATGGCTTCAAAGTTCGACATCCATCATGCATCCATCTGGCCAACGAGATCTATTTCCCTGAAAACAGACAAGAAAAAAAAGGTGGTATAGTTCATAAATTGGCACATCAATCAAAGTACGAGTAGATGTGCGATGGGAGAAACAGACTGGAAGCAACAGATTCCGATCTGATGGCAATAGCTAAAACATCAGGAAGATTGTCCAATTATTGGCAGCTATTGGATCAATCACTTCTTACTTTCTTGAATACCCAGTCGTCTTTGTAATTCATCTCTTTTTTCAACTGTTGGTAAACAATGCCCTAATCCAATCGTATGAATTCAGTTTAGAGCCTGGTCAAATCAGTTTTGAAAAGGTTTGAGCAGAAGAAAAGAAAAAGAGATAATAAAAAAAAATCGCAAGCTTGCATCACATAGATCAGACCATCTGACCAAATACGACAAATTCAATTGTGATAAAGTTGATACTTTTCGTTGACGAGCTGTCCGCATTGTGTCTGTCATTGGATGTTGCAATGGGTTGATGATCCTATAAAAGAACGGAGTTGCGACTGATCTTTTGATGTTGCCTTTCTTAGCCACAGAGAAGATATAGACAACTTTTAGAAATGTGTGTATCATTTAAACATGAATTATTCGTGATGTCACTCGTGGATGAATAATGGGAAGAGGCCTTCATTAAGCTAGGAGTTATCTTTCTTGGAAATGTAAGTGGTCGGTATCGAGGGTCGATATTGACTGAGGCGCCGTGGCGTGCGCCTGAAATCCATCTGTTCGGGACAGTCATATAGACTTGGGTTCGTTCCTGCCTGTGGGTTCGAAACCAGGTCGCATACCGTCTTTCGGGTGGAGACGTTAAGATGGCGACCCTCTTTCTCTCTTCTTCTTCTGGCGTAAATATTCAGAATTGAATGATACACGCCTCTAAACTACATCCTTTCCTTTCCTTTTTTGCCAAACGCCAAAGATCTCATTTTGTACCCTAATGGTACAATTTTGCATCCCTGGGGTACAAATGTGTTCCAATAGGGTACAAACTTGTACCCTTGGTTGGGGTACAAAATTGCACCTCACATTTAGGGTTCAAACTTGTACCCCATAGGGTTCACCCGGTGTTACATGGGATTGTACCCCTAGGGTGCAAAGTTGTACCCTAATTTCTTAGTGTGCACTCTCGACGTTTCGATGAGCATGTTCTCATCATCTTCATGTGAATGTTATATCTTGAAAGTATAAAGGGGTCCTGTAAAGAACCTACCCACTCTCGACGTTTCGATGAGTATGTTCTCATCATCTTTAAGAGAATGGTATCTTTATTGAAAATGTAAGTTGTCCTGTCAAGACCCTACCCACTCTCGACGTTTCGATGAGCGTGTTGTCACCACACTCATGAGATGAAGACAATGATATAAACAAGCTCATTTAATTGTTGAGAATTGATTGGTCCTTTTATCAAGACCACTCACATTTTCAAAAACGACAACACGTCATATCGTAAGCCTTCTATTCAATTACCACTTTTATAATGCATGAATCTCTTTTGATTTGCATGTAGTCAGGTAGTGAGCGAGATCGTACTAAGATGTGAAACGTTTTATGGCGCACTGTTACTTTCTAACACTGCAGAGTGTTACAATGTTTCATTATTCCGAAACAAGTACATAATATAAAGAAAGATAAAATGTACCCTTCGAGATATTGTATATTTGTATAAACATGTAGATTGCATCAGGGTATTGCATATTTCGGTTACGGGCAAATGGACCCTCGGGACATTGAATACCTGTTCTACAAGTTGAGACTTTGAAATGTTTGAATCATGGATATTCGGAAAAAATAAAAATTTAAATAAATAAAAAACTCTTCATAACAACAAACCTTCATAGTAATAAGATCGATAATAATTCGAAATTTCAAATCTTCTACATGTGTAGGAAGTTTATATCGTAAACTTACACTTTATTTTGGTCAGTACGTTTCCACCAACCACTGTTGGCTTCCTCCGATGACTGGGCACCAATTATGCCTTAACCTTAGGAATAACGAACCCTAACTAGGGAAGCTTTTGACTAAGCAGCTAAGGGGTTGATGTTAATGAACTAGATCTGATGACAGAGCGGGAACCGACACCTGTTGCGCCATGTGGGCTTGCTGGAATCATCGCTAGTGACAAGGCCCGATATACCCCGTTCAAACCTACTTTTCAAAGTGGCTTCCACTAAACTAGTTTCGAAGGCCGGTTCGGACTGTCAGATCCGTCCCCGTTCAGATTACAGACCCGCAAATTTCATTGCAAGTCCCACTTCACGCAAAGTGACTCTGTTGTTATGACGATGCACAAAGAGCAGTGTTAATATACTTCCTTCGTGTATGTGTACATTTCTATGATCCCGTATCGTTTTAGCCGACGTCCGGAGGATCCAGACTTATACTTGTGGGGACCGGGTTTTTTTTTTTCATTTGCTTGGCCGCTCAGAAGAACCTGAAGCTTTCGGACTAGTACTGCATACTGTGTGTACAGCAGAGCGAAAACAGGGAGATGCTTTAAGACATAATTATTTAGGATGAAATTAACAACTTAAGGCTGCTTTACGAGTCTCGAGCGAGCAAATTGGTTCCTGGTCACAAATTCTACCCCTCGATGTAGATTTCTAAGGGAGTCTGAAAGTCCATTTTCATGACCGCTTGTCCCTTTCAAACCTGTCGTTATAAACTAGTTTATGCTAAACTGGTTTCCGATAAAGTAGTTTAGAACAGTATATCTGAACGGGATCATAGATGAGAAGTGGAACTGGGTGGTGTTTCACCAAGTCGTTCTTCAAGTTACGCACAACTTACGTTCGACTGGTATCAATTCTTGTGCTTAATGTGCGTACTATAAAGAATTATACACACAAGAAGGGATACCAGTCTAACGTAAAGTCGCGCGTAAAGTCCCTATTATCTTGGTGACCAGATGACATGCAAGCGTAATTTTATCATTTAAATTATTCATCTTTGTACTTGAGGTATTTCACTTTTGTATAGGCCTATATTAATTTATACAATTGATTTTCTGTGTATTTTAAGTTGCATTTTACAGAAAATGAAACCAACCAACCAACCGCTTGTCCCGTTCAGACCTGCCGTTAAACTAGTTTCTCCTAATCTGGTTTCCAGCAAAGTGGTTTAACGACGTACATCTGAACGGGGCCATAGAAGAGAAGCGGAACTAAAGACGAGGACGAAGCGGCACCTGGTCCTCTACCCTCGGGACTCTCCTCCATCCCTTTAGGATTAGCTCCCCGATGCGGAGGAAACAGCGGGGCAGAGGATCACATCTTAGTCGACCAGGGGCCTGTAACATAAAACAACATTGCAATCAATCGCAAATTTTTGTACATGATTTACCATAGACTTATGATTGATTTTCAATCGGACGATCGATTTGAAAGCTTTATGTTATGGGGCCCAGATGACATGCAAGTCTTTCTCCCTGGAGATTCCTATGATTTAGAATGTCATTAAGGATTGCATCAGGGGATTGTGCAATATGATTTGCCGAGAAATGACTCAATAATTCAATAAACATGATAAAGAAATACATTTAGATGAAATTTGATTGCGCAATCTCCCCTTCTACCTGTCTACGACATTCCACCAGGACGAAAAACTTACGATAGCACTTTGAAGATCTAACGGCAAATTTTAAAATTTGTTCCCTGATGAGTTGTTGCTTAGGACTGAATCTCTCTAATTGAAATTTTGGCCTCGACAAGATTTTAATAGAGCTGTTTGTAGAACCACGCGTGACTCTGCGGACGACTGGTGAGGCTTTCTTGCACTCATTACTCCATTTGTCACTGAGGTAGCACTATGGAAAGGGTCACCAGTTGTTAAGTTCAACACTCACGACTCCATGAACTACTGGTGACCCCAATGCTCTCGATGGTACCCAATCCCGCTAAATCGCACTTGATAAAGGGTCATAATTTATAGTCGTTTGTAGAGTCATACGAGATCTACGAACAGTCTTTATTTGTTTATGAAACACGGCTCAGGAAAGGATCATTCTCAGATAATGAAAACGCGACTCCACTGAAAATGACTGCTCATATTGATAACGTATTGCGAAAGGGTCATCAGTCGTCCGTAGAGTCGTGCGTATATGATGATGATAATAATAATGACAGTAATAATAATAGGTCCATGTAGCGCAATCACTATATGCATAAATTCTACTGCACTTGATACTAGGTACCATATTATTACCCTGGCTATAACTGCCGAGCCAGCTATTCAGGCGCTCGAGCATTTTAAGGAATAAGTTCCTGCCAGGTATCCATTTCTACCTGGGTTGAGCACAACAAAATGTTATTGCTTGACGATGGAAACGATTAACAAAATGGGTCGGATTTGAACCGCCGACCTAATTGAAAGGCCAGAGTCATAATCACTACACCACTACGCTTCCACCAGAAACAGATTAATGAAACGCAACCAAGGCCAAAGGATCATTTACAGATAATGGAAACACGACTCCACTCATCATTGGAATGACAACTGATAGTGTAAATAGATGTTTATCTTGAGGAAAAGTTCAATTGCAAGGACCGGCACCTCTGTCTGAGAGCTTCGTTACCTGTGTGAAGAGGCTCAATAGATGAGGTGAGATATAGACCTTGGCATATCTACCTGAGGCAGCTTACCTGGTCAATTTTAAAGCTGAAATTCGTTTTTGTTCCCCCCCCCCCCCCCCCAAGGTCGAAATTCCAATAAAAATGTTGATATAAAACCTGGTAATTGTAACAACAGAAAATAAAAACCAACTGCAAATCAGTTGCAAATTCTAGCGAATTTTTACTGTTATTCTCGCACGGTCTGTGCTTTAAAGTCCTGGTCACATATGACCCCGGAAGCAACACGATTCACCCCGACTCTTTGTTAATTCACAGTTAACTGCCTCAGAACAACGAGTCGGGTGAATCGTGTTGCTTCCGGGGTCCTATATGACCGGGGCTTAACCAAGACACACATGAAACAATTAATTTTATTGGCGCGTTTCGATCACCTTCAACTTCCGAACAGCGCATTATACACTCAATAAAGTGAATAACCAATGCCTTCCAAACAATCATCGTTTTCAAGAAGAATGCATTATAAAAGAGACAGAAGACTGTGCTAATGGTAATTAGATAAAAACAAGTTCCCGTATATCTTTAGTGTCGTCGCACATGCTATTTATTGCGTATGCGGAAAGGGCGTGAGAGAAAAATCTATTTTGATTTTACCCACGACCCCAGTCACACAGAAGCCCCGAATGAACACGATTCAATACGAATCTTTGTTTAGTTAACAGTTAATTACAACGAGTCGGCTTGAATCGTGTTCAGTCGGGGCTCCTATGCAACTGGGGCTTCAACATTTTAAGATTACAATAAACAGTCGTTGTAACTTGGACATTTAAAGAACTATTTTTGATAATATCTTTTTCTCGAGGATTCAAAACAAGGATCAAAAAGGTCACTGATTCACCACTTTTTTTTCTTTCTATAAGGGTGTATCTTAAAGTAGTAAGAAATGTAAGCAATATGAATAAATTGTGCTTAATATGATCGAAGCATTTGCAGTCAGTATTTCAGCTTTAAACTTCACCCGTGCGAGTCGAAGATATTGATGAATAATTACATCAGACTTCCAATTCAAAATCGGAACTACTTTTTTTCGAAAGTAATCGCGACGTGATCGCAATCGGAAGAACGGAAGCAGAAATGAAATTTCAACATGTCTGACATGAAATTGCCCCTGTTCCGTCCGAGTGCTTGGGCAGAGTGACGCTGCAGTCTGGCATATTTTAGAATTCTTTTAATGATTTCCGTTGGCAAAATGAGCTTCAATTGAAATTCCTGAATTGTTTCTCATAATCTTCAGGTGATTGTCTGTTCTGTGATTTTTTGCGTTCTTCGTGAAGAATCTATAACAGCGCAGCTTATATTAAAAATTATATAAAACAAATAACTAGATTTAATTAAATAAATATTTGAAGGTCCAAAAATTCACGTATGGAATGAATTCTAGTCGATGGTAATTTTGATGAATAGATATGCAAATCATGAGAGAAGCAATCAAACATATTCAAGACGTTACGTGCTGGATCTTCAGCATTAGAAATAGCCTTTGTTACTCCAGCCTTTTGGTTATAAATGAAATAAATTTACAAAACCATTAAAAAAAATATTCTCACTGATTTCTGTGTTTGTCTGTCTAATGGAGTGTTGCTAAAAGGTCGCAGTTGATCGTAAGCTGCAGTTGATCGGTACGCGCCAATCAAAATCATTGTTTCATGCGCGTCTTGTTAACTGCGCACACCACGCGCGAATGAAAATGCGCGTTATAATTTACAAAGTTGCAGTTGATTTGCAGTTGATTTTGAGCAACACCCCCTTACTCTGCAACACCATCACGATGATACAGTGAGTGAAAAATAAAATCTAAATGTTTATGATTTGAAAATCTAATGTCCTTATCATGAGATTTATATATTTTTTCTGTTATATTTTCTTAGAATAAAGTAAAATGCAACCCACCAAAGACATTAGTTTTAATTATGAGACCCAATAAGTGCCTAAGAGATCTGGCATGTCTGCACTAAACTTTTTTTTTTAATGCGTGTTTTTATTAGAAATAAAAAAAAAAATATCACAATATTTACAAATGATCTAAAAGATTGCATGACAAAATATGAAGTAAACAAAAGAATAATAACAATAGAGATAAAAAAAAGTGGTCTTCACTAAACTTACAAAAGTAATGTTATATTCACCGGCCCTAAATTTTGGCATTCTCAACCAAAGGACATATAATTACATGACCTAACAAGTTTATCCACCCTATAACCAGATAACCATTAATGTTGTTAATCTTTTTTTTCTTTGTAGTGAAAGACAAATGCCATCTAAATATTTTTTGAAAATGAATTAATATCAGATGTTTATACAATTTTCAAAGACCATGGCCACCCCTGCCTCTTCTACTTTTTTTGTCACTGTAAATAAATGTTTGTTTTCTTTCAATTACACATTTGTACTCATTTCAAGAAGAAGAAAAAATCGTTTGACGTATTGATGTATATTATTGTATTGAATGCAAAATTTCTAAAGAACAAAACGAATCTTGTATCTTATTGCTTTTGATTATATCCGGCGAGCATGGTCAACCCGATGGGAAGCTCCGGCGGAAGAAACTCTTCCTTCTTTCATTTTTGAAATTGGTGTAATTAATCACCAAGGGGGAAAAAAAGGATGTCCAAAATCAGCTTCCATGACTCACCTGTTTGGTTTTCATTTATTTCTATCACGGTGAAGGTAAAGGACTTTCAATTTACAGCTATATAGTTTACGTCAAAATTAATATTGGACCATGTGGAGATACGCGAAGGTCACTACGGTTCATCCACGTCCTGTTTTGAGCCAGCCCTTGTTTCGAGCGGTACCCCCGCTGATGTGCAGCCCGCGTCCGCGGCCCGTATATCGGTGACTAACCAGTCAGCCTCGCCATCGCTCTCCATCCAAACAACTAGTTCTATTGTCTCACATGCACCAATATCACGAATTAAATCATCGTTCTGTCATAATTAAACCTGGTACCTACCTGGTAGGTGATTTTAGAAGCGGATGCGTCTCATACAATACGTCTACCGTAGATGTTCCATTTTGAACTTGGGTTTCTGTACTGTCGGCCGAGTTGTCCGGCTGACAGGCAATTAATTGGACTTGGTCTAAATTTAGAGCGCCCGCGTAATTGTTTCAATTGCGGTTACACATTTTACCTGCGCCGGTCGGTCGCCTGTGGAATTACCGAGCGAAGGCCGCAGAACACCTATGGTCTGGCTATATTTGGACCACAAGCGCACAGGGGTGAGTCCTTCGATACCGCCATGACTTGGTAGGAGGGGCGGTGAGACTAATTTGAGAGGACAAGTTCAGACCTACTTTTTTCTTCCATTTTTACGGTTTTCCTCTTTTCATATCGCATGCATGACAGATGCTCACGAAAATGGAACCGTCACAATTGGTGAACCCAGATGGACTGGTTGTTTATTTTGTTCTTCTTTTATTCTAAAGTGAAAGGGGCTCCATATACTGTACACCTAGGGGTTTGGGGATACACAGTTGACATTGCTTGGAAACAAGGATAGAGATTGGCCACAAAGCTAGTAAATTGATAATTGTATTTTTACAGCACATAATTATTAATACCATGCAACTTGTTTATTTATTTATTTATTTCTGATGGTTATACAGGGTGGCTCATTTTACCAATTTGGTGGTCTTCAATGAGGCCCTGTTTTCAAACAATAACATAAATGACGCAAGCAAGATTGTTTACGTCTTGGACAGAGCTTTTAAACGTCATCATCCGAATTACGTTATCATGTGCCACGACAGTTGTCCGGAGAAAATTGATACAAGACGGCCTCCCAATGGACAAAACACCCCGAAGCACAACTCCTCCAGAGGATGACTCCTCTGAGGACTACCTCTTGGGAGACAGTCCCTGCCTCCCAAGAGGAAAACGCAACCTGACATGAAATAATAATGATAATAAATATGAAATAACAATAATAATGGATATAATCATTTAAAGGCCTATAGCGCACGTATCCACTCTGCGGAGTTAAGGCGCTTGCAATATCATTACCCTGACTTTATCCCGGCGTACACATCTTTTCAAGGAATAAATATTCTTGCAATTTATCCATTCACGTCACCTTGGCTGAGTGCAACATAATTTTGATAAATTTCGTGCCGAAGGAAACTGACACAATGGGTGGGATTCGAACCTACGACTCTTTGGATTAAAGGCGTGATTTAGAACCACTACACCACAGCGCAGGGGAAATCGTCCTCAACGAGAGTTGTCCATGGGGCCAGATATCTTCCGGAGGATGTCCTCCTGGGGAGTTGTCCAATGCTAATTTTCTCCGGGAAGTTTTTTTTCCAGGGGTTAAGGTCCTATGCTAAATCTGAAGACTCGGTCAAACATTTGCGTTTGCAGCTAATAGTATATATACAATACGCCCATGTTTTATGCTAGATACGATCACTGTGACCAGAAATGCTGACGTTAAAGGGGAATTACACCCAGGAAATAATGTAAGGTCATTAAATAAAGAAAAATAAGACGATCAAACTGTGAAAATTTGAGCAAAATCGGATCATCCGTTAAAAACTTATGAATTTTCTAAGTTATCATTTCCACCTGTGCTGAGCATCCTTAAATTGGCAACGGTATCGCCAATAAGCATAATCTGTGATGTCATACATGGAGAATTCTTCATTCACATTATATATAAATTTATTGAAAATGGATAAACATCATGTTTCAAATGAGGAATTAACTCCGTTCTTTCTGGAATGCCTGCAGAATTGATTTGGCTATAATATATTTGAACGAAAAAAAACAAAATTTTGTCTACTTTTCTGGAAAAAGAGGAAAACATGAAATTTTGTGTACAAAGTGAATGGAGAGTTCTCCATGTTGGCATCCATTTTGTGCCTGTACGTTTGCCAATTTAAGGATTCCATGAGGGGTAAAAATCAAAACTTTGAAAATTCATAACTTTTAAATGGATTATCCGATTTTGCTCAAACTTTCACAATTTGTTCATCTTATTTTCTCCATTTAATGATAGCAATTTAATGTCTGAGTGTAGTTCCCCTTTAAATACGTTTTTGCGCTCGACATACCCACGTGTTAGCGTACTATTCCAACACTTACTGGGCGTATTTAAGATCCGATCAATGCAGGGCATGGTAAAAATATGTATATCATAGTTAAGCTATATTCGGTTTGATGAAAAAAAAAAATCCCGAAAACATGAGTTAAGTTTAAAATTAAGTGTCTACCGGTCATTAACATTCAAGATTTTGTTTAGACATTCATTTTTTCCCATGAACATCATATTATGCCATGCCTTTTAGGAATAGAATTTGGCATATAATATTTAGAACCATATTATTTGGTGCCTATTTCATTGATTGATAAATTGGTTTAATAAATAGATGTTCATACATCTGTATCAATTTGGAAATTTATTTGTTTTTCGTCATTTAACTTTTATAACGCTGATAATCATAAGCCATCATATAGTGAAACGATTTCCGTTAAAATCACCTTTGCAATTCATCATTTTCACCCGATCTACTCTTATCTGTCCTCACCCGGCTACATTTCCCGTCGATTTCTACCGGTTGACATATGGTTGCACCTCGACAGTTACGGCTGCGAGAAGACATGATCAGGTCTAATTTGTCTGCGCAGAATTAAATTCTAATTAGCGACCTGAAAGCCACCGTATCGTTTCCTCGCCAGGTCTGTCAGTAGGCTTTAATTGTACGCTACGTTCAGCACATGGTGAGCGGTTGAAGATAGAAGCCCGTTGCCAGCGCAGTCACCCGTGGTGTCGAACCCTCACGGCTACAAAATAATCGTGAGAATTCGGCCATTTCCCAACCAATCATCGGTCAGCGGTTCCTTTTCGTGACAGCTCGAGCTACACTTAATTTGTTTTAAGACCTTTAATATGTTTCTTTTCTGACTTGTGACGTTTAAAGTCCGAATCACACCTTTGCAATTTTAGCCTGCGTCGGCCCAGCGTTTTTGAAAATTGAAAACGCTAACAGAGAACTAAATATACGCTGATCAGACGGTGGACGTACTGGCGTTCGGTTTGCGCTCGAGGAGCTTACGCCGAACGTCAGTCCGCCGTATGACATGCGTCTCTATCGGAACAGGAAGCGTGTTTAATTGTAAAAACTGCTAGGCCGACACAGGGTAAAAACGCAAAGGTGTGAGTCGGCCTTTTAGGACCTGGGAGATATATAAATGACGGTTGGTAAGGTGCTGGGTTTTCTTAGTTGATTCCAGATTAACGCCAACCTCTTTCATTCACAAACCCGTCCTGATTCTAGGATACATCTGTTTGTAATCAAAGCAGAGGCCTAAATTCATAGTTTCTTACATTATATGTGCACCCTGTAATTTCAAAAGTGGGTGTTAAGCTGCATCAATTCATTGGTGACAATTTGACAACCGACTTCCAATTCCCACGGGAACGAGAAGAAAAGTTTTTGACGATCGCATTCAATTTAATTTTAGGAAATACTTTACTTAACAAAACTGGGACAAAATTGTGACAACGTATTCTTGTTTACATTTACATGTATCTGATTTTGAATTCTGAATCATCCTTATGAATAAAACTTTAATGATGACGATTGATAATTGTACGTTGTATATTCCCATGCGGATCGACCTAAAAAGTATATTCTAAGTTATCCACACGTGTATAAGAAACCATTACAAAAAGGCCTATATTCATGTCTAGCCCGAACCTTTAACGTCATCATTTGAACGAAGAGCTCTAACTTCTTTCCCAACTGGTCAGAACATCACTTATCCAATATCATTGTAGATTCACACTAACATTTCGAATGTTTTCCATACAAAATATACTGTGAGTGCACGAAAACGACACCTACTCTCGTTCACTCTGCATTTTACCACTCGCAGATGGCGCCTTGTTCAAAAAGTCGTGTGACCACGTGACCTACCGGGCGTCTGATTCGTGGATCTGTCAACGCGTGCGTACACCCCAAGGTCCCCCCAGATCAGGCGACGCGTCAACGTCTAATCCCGCCTCGCCAGTAATGATTAAAACCGATTTAAACATCGCTCATTCACCCATTTACACAAATCAGGACCACAATCAGAGGTTATATGGACACGAGGTTTTTATCTCTGCAAAGCTCATCAACGTGGTTCCATTGACTAGATGTAATAACAGTAATAATCTTTGGCGCGGCCAGCCTAGCTGCCAGGATGCGATCCGCTAGAAATACTTCTCATTCCCATCGTGATGATGTGTGGATAATTGAGAGAGGAGTTCCGTTACGTATTAGCAGAACCCCGTTGAGATTTCAATTACGCATTGATTGGCGTTGTACATATCGCAGAGGGTATAATTATTCTGCTACATGATTTTCATGATGTTTGTTGTGACGGCGGTATAAAATTCAACCATTCAGAGTTAGAGGGACTCGTTAGAATAAACCCCCTCTATCCCCTCAATGACATTTTTTTTCTGTTTACAAACATTAATAATAAGTGCATGTACTGTATACACAAATATGGTGGTGATTTACAAAGGAGAGAAATAAGTTAAACAAAAAATCAAATGAAATGTTACACCATTACAACAGTATTATTTATTTGTATATGTTATATTCGTTTTGAGATATCAATCCATAGTTTGAATGGGACTACCCTACTTTTTTTTTCTTATATAAAGCAGACGATAAGTAAGATGAAATAAAGGCAATATTGCACGCAATTTCCAATTTCCCAAATCACGACACGTTTTTAATGATATCAATTATGTAGCAACACATTTGTTGTGGAAACGTATTACAAATGCAAGCTGAAGGTGAACCTTGTTCATTATGCGCTTTTGAGTGATAGGTTTATCATGATGAATTAAAAACTTTCGTTGGTAGTTGGTACTGCAAAATTTAACCAAAAGAATTAGAGGGCCTTGTTAGAATAAACCTACTTCTATCCTCTCAATAACAATAAATTTATATTTGTTTTGTTATCACTAATTGAAGTGTAAATGTTGTGACGCAGCGCTCTCTTGTAAAAAGTTTGAATGGGACTACCCTGCTTTTTTTTTAATATAAAGTAAACAATAAGTAAGATGAAATAAAAACAATATTGCACGCAATATCTATTCGGTCGACAGATTTCCCGGCGAAAGTGAATCTGCTGTTCTTTAACTAAAAATTTTCAGAGACTATTCAAAATAGTTCTTCATCTGATCATAGTGATAATATACCTTGTAACTAATTTCGTTTTGAATACCGAAATCAGGAAAAAAGTATGATGATAAAAAACAAATACAATAAAAGATGTAAAGAGAATCCCAAATACATTTTTTTTCGGTTGTAGACAGGTGTTATTTTTAACACGGTAAAAATCCCAAAGAGATACAGCGTCTGGTTGTCTGGTGCCGTTAGCAGAATGGCGTGTAATACATTGTCAGTTCGGGT
>BQKZ01000063.1:98290-125950 GCA_036244855.1 Temnopleurus reevesii
CCTGAATTTGTCAAGCATCTGGATGTTTCTGCTGTGATGTGCCGCGGTATACAGAGACAATAAGGGAACAAAGAAATGTCCACACCAATGTACGCGCGAGAAGTATATTTAACCCAGCTCTTTTCCCCCGTCATAAAAACATAGCCAGTTTGCGTGAAGTAGACTTGAAGTGAACTTGTAATCCAGTTCGCGAGTCTCTAATCTGAACGGGGACACAACTGGCCTTCCGAACCGGCTTTCGAAACTACTTTAGTGGAAACCACTAGGTTTGAACAGGGTCCTAGATGGTTGGATGAATATCGGTCCATAAAAGAACAATTATTGGCAATCGTAACACCATGATACTTGGAGGTAATTCCCCTTTTTGGGCTGTCAATAATCATGTTATTTGCAGTTTGAAGCAAATTTCATATTTGTGCGGCAGACATAGCCTTGGATAAACATAGCGTGAGAAGATAACAAAGCCTTGGTAATAATTAGTTTAACAAAACAAACAAAAGCAATGCAACATCACGTTAATGTTTCTGAACCCCCCCCCCCCTCCCGACCCACCCTCCCTCTTCCTGAGCATGAGGCGTAGTGGAATGTAGTGGTTCTGACTTCCACCTTTCAACCAAAGGGTCCTAGTTCAAAACCCACTTATTGCGTTAATTTTGATGGCGCACTTGATCAAGGTGGTATAGAGTACCCGGTAGAAAGGGTCTTCGTTTTGATTTAAAAAAAAACAAGCATTAATAATGATTATTATGTTAATTACGAAGAATCCAATTAATAAAATGTTTAAATAATCATTTTTAGTATCATTATTACAAATAGTACTTGTATTTTATTTATTTAATCACGGTAAAAGCCTGCTATCAGCTGAAAGCTGCTTTTCAGCAAGGCCGTGAACAAAATATAACCGGCATTATTAATATTGTTATCTTACTATTATCATGATCACTATTATCATAATCATCATCATCATGGGTAACATCATCATTATTATCCGTCAGCTGCAAACGTCGCGGAGACAAGAAAGATTTGGGGGGCTCTATTTGATAACGGGTGAGCTATACTTAAGGGGAAAATGGCCAATTCGGGATTCAGAAAAAAGCTTTCTTAGCTTTGAGAGGCTCTTTGGGAGGCTCTAATTGATAACGGGTGAGCATACAGTCAAACCTGTGTACAGAGGCCACCCCAAGGGAAACAGAAAAAGTGGCCACTGTTGACAGATGGCCTCTATAGACAGGTTCGATAACAGGTTCGCCTGGAGGGAATCATTTTAAGTGGCCACTATAGACATGTGGTCACTATAGACAGTGGCCACTATAGACGGGTTTGACTGTCCTTAAGGGGAAAATGGCTAATTAAGGATTCAGAAAATAGCTTTCTTAGCTAGGCTATGTGTCCCGTTAAGAAATTAACTAATAACACGATATAATCTATTTCCGTAAAATCCAGTCGCCAATTCAATTAATTTGTAATGCTATTCAAATCAGAAGCGGCTTATTATTGTTGTGTCCGCACAGTTCAGGCGTATTGATATATTGTCGCATGACCCACTTTATTTTACGGATATAGTTTATATCGTGTTTAATATGCATTTCATATTATTTTATGCATATTTTTAAAACCAGCTTAATTAGCTCGATTTGTTGAAAATAGCGTAAAGATTTACATGCACGAGGGTCGCCAGACATATCAACAAAATGACATATATACACGTAATTCGGATTACGAGGTACAGTGAATATATCTGTTCAGTATACTGGATCTGTTCGGGAATACTAAATAAACCCGCTCGCTTGAAAATCTCGCGCAGAAAAAATATTTCTCTGCAATACTGTATATTGGGTTCAATAACATGTGCTTCCTATTTTCATTCTCCCTTTGCTTCTCTAAAATGATATAATTGAGTTACGTAAAATTAAATCGAACGCCAATTCAATGCTCCTTTGTACTGCTATTCAAATCGGAACCGGCTTGTGATAATTTTGGACGCACAGATCAATACACGTCGTATGGATATATTGTCCCATAATTATAATGACCCACTTTATTTCATGGAAATAGATCGTGTTCACTCCATCCAAATCATCATGAAGCCTTTAGACATTCTTTTTTTTTTTAGATAACTCAATAATTCATGAGCAATTCCGAAAATGTATAAATCACTAATCGACATGTGCGCGAGACACATGCGCTCCATTTCTAATTTCCCAAATCACGACACGTTTTTAATGATATCAAGTAGCAACACATTTGTTGTGGAAACGTATCACAAATGCAAGCTGAAGGTGAAATTTGTTCATTATGCGCTTTTGAGTGATAGGTTTATCATGATGAAATAAAAACTTTCATTAGTACTGCATAAGACGTCTATATCCTCAAGTTGAGGGATGCTTTTTTAATGACTTTTTTTAATTGCCAAGTGTCATTAGCTTACATATTCAGGACTAGCGTACCTTTAGCTTCAAGCTGGTTTGTGGTTCCATAAGTACAATATCGACGTTTGATTACGTGATTCTCTACATGAAACTGTCTTAAATTAAAGAATTATTGACTGGCCTTTCGTGATTCATCGATCAATTCTGTCATTTTCACTTATGACTCTAGATTGCCCCTCTAAGAGACGACATGTTTGCGGCTAATCAGACAGTGGACAACTCCTCCATCCGTATTCAAGAGATTTTTGCCTTCTGCCTCTTCGCAACCACCTCGCTGGCAGGAATCCCAGGCAACATTTTGGTGATCGTTGCTGTCGCCCTGTCGCGACAACTGTTGACCTCGACAAACGCATTCGTGGTAAACCTGGCCGTCATTGACCTCTTTACGTGCTTACTACTTCCGGTCCAGTGTCTGTCTCTACTGAGGGTCACAGGATCTGTTGCCTTTGACTGGGTTTGTTCTGTCGTCGCACTATGTCTGAACGTTCTCATGGCCATAAGTGTCGGGATATTGACCTTAATCGCCTGCAACCGATTCTGCTTGATTACCAAGGAGAAAGCGTATTACAACCGAATATTTAGTAGACAGAACATAGCTCTCTTACTTGTAGCTGCTAATGGATCTGTACCCCTGTTTCAAGTTACGTTTGCTTTGACAGGACTCTCTCAGTTTGGATCCCATGACAGGATTTGTATTCCATATGGGGGAAAGCTTTTCTATTACGTGGCAAGTGCCTGGCTTCAGGGTGCATTGGTTGTCATTGTCGTATGCTACGTTGGAATATACATGCATGTGCGACGTCACGTACGTAAAGTGGCGTCTAATCAAGAACCTAATGGCATCGCGGATGCGTCAGCGAGGGATCATCCACGGGACAGTCCCCTGGACAGGCAACAGAACTTGGCAAATGCAGAACATGGAAAGCATCCTCGGGAATTGGAGTCCACGATTACAAGGAACATGCTGATCGTTATTATTCTATACTTTATATGTGCGGCGCCTGGGATCGTGGTTTTATACTTGCCGGAGGACAGAGAGGTTGTGGCCATCGCTGTAGCTTGCCTCTCCTTCAACAGCTGCCTCAACCCGCTGGTGTACGCCTGGAAGCACCCGGTGTTCAGACATGTATTCAAGTGCATCGTGACTCGTCGTTTGTCAGAACTGAAGGAGCCTACAAGGTGGGCTCGTTATCTCGCTGCCAGAAACTGACCAGTGAAAAGAGTGGACGTGTTGTATTCTAGTAACTAAGTCCTTGGACATTAATCACGGGGTCTCGGGTTCGATTCCAGTCGGCACAAATTTCCTTTGGCAAGAAATTCATCCACACTAGCCGTCCTCACCCAGGTGATGTTTGGGTACCGGTAGGAAACAACTGTCATGTGGTTGGTTTAGCAGTGCGAGCCTAACAGGCGACTTGCTATAAATCCAATAGCCGGGTAACAATAATGTTAGCACTTTGGTCGGTTTCGATAGGAACTGGTAAAGCGTTATATGAACAAAGCATAATATTATATTATATTATTATATTTTAAGAGTGGAAGAGAGTGTAGCCTTTATACTTACTCGCGACTGAGACCGTAGATTGCGGTATATTTGGAGGAGACAAGGCCGTGAGCTTTAGACTAGGGGAGCCTGCATGCGGACGCGGCTCGTAGTCTGGATAGCAGCCCTTCTAGAAGACAGCCAGGGCTATCGCAGCACAGGGTATTACATGCAGTAAGAAGCATTGGCTAAAGAAGAGTGAAAAAGAGTGAAGAAGGTCAAATAACATTATGGTTGCCCTCGAATAACATTATTTTTAAAATTTAACAAATGTTGTCGTTCGGTAATACGTTTGGTTTAGTTATTATTTATTTTTTATTTTATGAACACATTTCATGCGAAAAATAACACTTTCAATAAGTCAAAAGCCCAAGAAACAGCGTAAAATATCTTTTCAGGTTGCATTTCACACGTTTTTTTTTTTTTATGGTTTTACTGTGATTTTTCAAATTTGAGTGAGGAGAGAGAACAAAAATCAGTCGGATCACTTTCAGAATGTCGCGTCGGTGGGATTAGGGCAACCGAACAATTGTTGTTTTGCCTAAATCAATGTGTCCTAATGATGCTACGATTAACTATTAAGAAAAACAAAACAATACAATGTGGTTTATCTTCATTTGTTCTTTATTTGAGAGAGAGAGCGCGGAGGATAGGCTGGGAGATACAACTCACCCCACATCTTTCCAGTAAACACAATATAAACTATTTCCGTAAAATTATGTCGAACGCCAATTCAATACTCCTTTGTAATGCTGTTCAAATCGGAACCGGTTTGTTATTTTTGTATCCGCACATTTCAATACACGGCGTACGGACCCATTGTACATGGCTCAATTCATTTTATGGAAGTAGTATATATCATATTTGTAAATTCCTTTTGTAACATTCAGGCCTTATTTGCATTCTGTAGATAATTGTTTGCTTATCCAGTAGAGATATGAGAGATAAAATCAACTTTTACGACTGTTAAATACAATTCTTCCGATTGTGAAATATAATTGTACAAATGTACAACATCATTAGCATTTGATTCTCTGTAAATTAAGCTACAGTTCATTGGCGGTCAAAAGGTGAAGACCAAAATTACATAGGGTGTCTATAATGAGAGTCACAGATAGAGTACTATTCTTTTAACAAGATTCATTTGCACCGCGCCGTGACCATAATTCGTAGATTGTTATTCGTTTAGCGCGAGTTGTATCACGGTGTTGAAACATGTCTTAATTCATTCGACAAACCCTCTGCCACGACTGGCACTCGTTAGGTGGATAGTGTGACTAAATAACGCCTATCACAGCGGGCTATTTTAGGGAAATTTCAACAATTGTACCTCTCTGAAAAGATTTTACTTGTTCTATTTTCAGTAGTTGGAGCCTATAATGATTTTACTAAGAAGGTAATGAAATAATTGAGGAGCGCAATGAGGAAATAGAGGAAATGGACACACCACTCATTAGGCGTGTCGCAATATATTTCATGTTCTTTGTTATTTTGTTATTGTTATTGATGCTGTTGTAACCTACTCTGATTGGGATTGCAGTGAATAAACAATAGCCCGTGTATGATTGAATAAATCAAACATATTGGATCCTTCTGGCAAATATGCCTAGTACTTTTTTCAATTCATCTTGAAGTTATCTCAATTTTTCGAAAAAAGTGTAGACCTGTTTTGGTAGAAGTGGTGTCTCAGAAATTCGATTACTTTACGAGCTGCAGTAAAGATATTGATTTAGTTTACAAAAACGCTTGGCAACATATATCATATAACAGTTGGTTAAAGGTCCACCATAATGACAATATATGTGGACTGGTGCCTTTGCCGTCACCCTTATGTCTGAAAGAGTCCCTGAATGTGTCCCACATATTTTATAATAATTTAAGTGAAACAATTTGAAAAAAAAACCTAAAAAGATTCTTTTCATATCCAGATGCGTGTATCATTAGGTCAAATGTACCATTTGTTGAACTTCCTTGAGGGGGAACTTATTGATTAACAAAATACAACCTGAGCTGAACATACCATGAACTGATGAACCCTTCCCAATAGGCGGGTTTACTTATATATTCAAATTTATGTGCGTTTAACTTTACGTGGTATTCCATCGACCGGTAGATAACAATAAGATCACAATACTTGGAATCCAGTTTGCATACATTACTTGTTGCTATGTCGGGTAAGCCTCGGGCAAGCTTTCGAGTTGTCAAGAACAACCTTTGTGTTAGAGATATGCATAAAATTTGCATCTATTATTAAACCCGCCTATAGACCATTTACCTAATGTATTCAAATTTTATGCAAGCCTCTTTGTCAAACGCACAATGATAAACTATTTGCTCACCCGATATAAAATAATTGTATTTCAATAGAAGTAATGTGGATAGCATGCAGTGGATGTTGATAGTTTTTTTTTTAGTGTTAGTTTTAGTTTAGTTTATTTTCTTCTGCATACAACATAATTTCGAAGTACAGCAAAAATAACATGATTCAAGAGTACCATTTTGACAAAGGGTCACACAAATAAACATAAATATCAAATAAAATACTTTTAACTGTGATGACAATTTGTCAACATACACAGTATAACATGTAAATAATAGAAGAAGGATTATCTTGTAAGCAAATTGCTTGAAAAAATAAGACAACCCTGAGAAAAAAACTAAATATAATTCATCAGTATAATTTTACGATGCGCAGAATTAATATAACAATTATTGCAAATCTTAAAAAGATGGAGATGAGGATGAAGACGAAAAACCTACCGGTTTATTGGGCGGTTCAAAACACTCCCCGATTAACAAAAGGCTCAATGAAGACTGATTCAAAGTAAACCACAAAGCCAAAAGTTGTCACTAAATTTCAAGCCAATCAGAAAATCATTTTGATTACACTTTGAATTTGAAATCACTTCACACGTTTTTTTTCTGCACGTTGAAACGGAAAAAATTGTACTGTTGCATGCTAATCTAATCAAATCAAATCAACAATTTAGGTAATTGAATGATGATATTACATGTCGTTCAAATTCCTTCAAAATTAGACGATTTTACATGGATCGAATACAATTTTGATGAAGTTGTGATGGAAAATCTATTTTTTGTTTAGTTGTATTTTTCTAATTCAGACTGAGTGAGATCGCCTCTCGGAAATGATGGTTAGCTACAGACTCAACATCAATATGTATAATCTGAAATGTTCCATCTAAAGACCCACTCACACCTTCGCATTTTAGCCTGCGTCGGCCAAGCGTTTTTGAAAATTAAAAACCCTATCTGATCGCACAGTATACGCTGATCTGAGTTCGGCTTGCGGTCAAAAAGCGTTATCCGAACGTAAGTTCACCATGCAACCTGCGTATCATGTGCGTAGAGGAAGCAGGGTTTTTTTACATAAAAAACGCGGGGCTGACGCAGACTAAAAACACAAAGGTGTGAGTCGGCCTTTAAGACTGCGTCACACCTTTGCGTTTTAAGCCTGCGTCGGCCCAGCGTTTTTGAAAATTAAAAACCCTATCTGATCGCACAGTATACGCTGATCTGTGTTCGGCTTGCGGTCAAAAAGCGTTATCCGAACGTGAGTTCACCATGCAACCTGCGTATCATGTGCGTAGAGGGAGCAGGGGGTTTTTTTACTTAAAAAACGCGGGGCTGACGCAGACTAAAAACGCAAAGGTGTGAGTCGGCCTTTAAGACTGCGTCACACCTTTGCGTTTTAAGCCTGCGTCGGCCTAGCGCTTTTGGAAATTAAAACGCTCCCTTGACGGACACATCATACGCAGCTCAGACGGTGGACTGACGTTTGGCTTGCACTCAGCAAGCGTACGACGAGCGTCAATCAACCGCATGACCTGCATCTTTGTGTGTCAAGGGACCGTTTTTAATTTCGTAAAACGCGGGGCCGACACAGGCTAAAAACGCAAATGTGTGAGTCGGACATTACATGTCTAATCGGATGGTTCATAATCGTCGCTGATTGGTCGGAAGTTGACCCCCAATCACGTACGAGGCGGGTTAGGGTTATTGAACTGTACCTGTCTCATCTGATACAGATATATTAACGCTTCGTAAGATTTGGCCAAATATTGTTTCGATGTCCAAGTATGAGTTTTGACGAAATTGCGTCGGTCGGTCGGTCGGTTTTATATTTATATGTATGTATATATATATATATATATATATATATATTTTGGGGGAGGGTTTATGGTATTTTTTTATATTTGGAATAGATTTCATGTGGAAAATAAGACTTAGAATGGATTAAAAAAAAGCCCGAGGAATTCTGAAAATTACTTTGCATGCATGTTCCATTTCACACATTTATTCACCATTTTTCTGAAAATCAGTTTTCAGGTTATATTACTCATGTTTTCCTAAAATTTTACTGTGAACTTTTTTCATGTAAAGTAAATGAAAAAACAATCAGGCCGGGCCTTTTCAGAAGGTCGGTCGGTTGAGGACATCCAGGCACTTTTTGTTGCCCTAGCTGCATCTGCACAAATCTATTTTGTTCAACCAGCCATGAATGTATAAAACATTCACATTTTGCAAAGGATGATTTTGACAAATTCAATAACTAATCAATCTGGTCTCTGATTTCATCAGCGCTAATGATCGATTGAGTTTTTATTTCAATTAATGAATCTGACCTTGAATTTTCATGTTGTCGCTTAGCTGTGTTCCGTTCCTTTCAGTGGTGTTTCTTGTTTTAGGAAGGTGGTGTGCGTGCAGTCGATTAATTTTTACGGAATCGATTTGGAGAATAGCACGTATCGCAGTTGCTCCGAATTGAACCCCCCCCCCCCCCCACAAAAAAAATGCATGTTCAAACGTTACTTTGTTGCCACCTCCTTTCCAGGGAGACCATAAAATCGACGTTTTACCTTAAAATACGCCTACTTATGATAATATTTACTTCATTTATTCAGTTATTTTGGTGGAAAAGACTTTGGATATGAAAAACTTGTGTCTTTGAATAAAGTTGAATTACATTTAACCAAATATGAATATAAAATTCCATTAAACGGATATTTCTTCTTGATGTGTAATAACATAATAATACCAATATTACTGTTGAACGTGTTAATTTTATTCTTATTCCTTACAAACGATGAGCGATTTGTTGAGGAATTGGATGGCTTCATTTGAGCTCCAGAATAATGAACATGAAATTCATTCTTTTAAATACAAATCATAAGTTTTCCATCAATGTTAATCGACGATGTCTTGACCCTCATTGGGGAGCGTAAGGGGGCAAACACTCAACCCTCACATAGGACCGTGGGGGATACCAGATCCGCTGGGCATTTTTAACACTTGTTATACCTATGTGATCATTTTCCTAGTAATGCCTTCAATACCCTTCATGCCTCATGTTCAAATGAGCGCTTTTACATGAAACATTTTGATACTTCGTTGTATCATTGTAGGAGGTATGATGCCTGTAGGTGTGTTCGTACATTGGGGAAATATTAATTACATTTAGATCATTGTTCATCTTTTGTTGCAGTGTGATATGTGATGTCATATTTTTCTAATTTTGTTGATGATGAAGCTCGTTTCTAACAGGTTCTTGAACTTACCCCGTCCCCCTCTTTTGCCTACTTTACTTGCTTTAACATGTTTAATATTGTTGCTTTTTTAATTATTCATTTATTCAGAGTAGACTGATCAGCGATTGATAGAAACATAACTTCCATTGTACACATAATAAAATCATAACTGAATGATATAATTAAAACGAATGACGAAAATCAAATAAAATTAAAATACAAATAGCTTTAATGATAGCAGTAAGAAAAAAGCTAACAACTTAAAAGAATAGTTCGTTAGTTTTAAAATGAACTACCCCATGACTCCGTCTATGCAAACCACACGCTCAATCGAGAACCTTTTTCTATCATGTAAATTGTTAAGAAAGACATTCATTCATTCCTTGGGTTGAAAATATTTTATTCTTCCTTTCAACTACTTAGAATGTTACATTGTCATTTTATACTTGAAAATGGTATAGGTTGTAATATTGCAATACTGAAATGTAATGTGTAAACTTTTTTTAAAATTTTTATTAAATCATATCTATGACTACAATCTTGCATACTTCTTTTCAGTATCTCATAGCTGTTATATTTAGAAGACACCCATGTAGCAATCGTTTTTATTTGGGCAATCAAAAATCAAACTTTTTCCAAAGTCTCACAAGTGACTTTTTAAATCAATAATAAGGATAATTTTCAAAATGTCACATTTGTTTATGGGCTTTGTAAAAATACAATAGCAGAAATAATGTTTTAAATGGTAGCTAGGAATAAGCTAAGTGGAACAGTTTGCTTTTCCTACCGGGTGGCTTCAAAGCAGCACCTACGAGGACACGGGAATATTTTAGATGGCAAGGCAATTAATATGGTACCAAAATAGCCTGCTACTCAATAGTGTGGAATCGAGAGAAAGTTTTGGCGTCACTGTTGCAATTTGTTACGCTTTTTTCTTCTTAAAAACAAATCTGTTCCAATTAATTGGCTTAAATGGAAACAGATCATAATTATAATCACTCCATATGGAGTGCTATTAGATTCATCTCATCAAGCTGTGTAGATATGCTGAAACATTATGCTCTGATTGCTTAAACAGCTTCCTAAGTACACTATTGGTGTACACTTTTCGACGACGGGCGTAGCCCATTTAGCTGTTGCGTGATAATTAGGGGGCTGGTTCCAGGGTATCAAATGAATTTAAGGATTAAAATGTTAACGGATTTCCAGACGATTTGTGATCCTCTTCTCTAGTGTGAGAAATACTACTAATCTGCTATTTTAGGGATATGTTTTCCTTTTAAGAGTGATAGAATTTCATCACATAGTTGACGTTGTCTCCGCTAGTGCAAAGGGTATCGGTAATTGATTTTCTTTGGGAAGGGAAATGCCTTGTTTCCCAGTCAGTGGGTGCCGCCTATCTAGCCTGTTTTGTTTATTAATTCATCTCCATTATTGTGTCGCATAACATGATTAATTTGCATGTAATTGCCCATTAAAGACATCGTCACACATTGCGATATTGTTATTCACAAAAATTATCAAATCAATCTCTCTGACATATATTATTACATTCAGAATAAAGAATGCGAAAAAAGAAGGATGTATATACATGCGCTATCAATATACATGTATTCATGACAATTGAAAAAAAGTGTACAACTGAATTTATTCCTGCACAGTATGCCGATGTAGGAAATATTTTTTTCCACAGTTTACTGCATGTTCACCACCAACAATATAGGTAGCATTTTGTTTCTAGCAGTTGAGAAAAACAGTGTTATGCAATGCCTTTAATTACCTGCTGGATTCAACTTTTCCCATTCTGAAGGTCAAGATAATTCATTTTTACAACGTTTTTGATCATTTTGAACAACAGAGGTAAGCATATTCATACCATAACTACCTGCTTGTTTTATTACCTAAACATATCTACAGAAAAATATAGAAATATTCAGATTAGCAAATCTTCAGATACACAAACCATACTGCAGAAAAACAAAGTGAAACAAACAAAGAGAAACGCGTGCTACTTCTAATCACAAAATATCTCAGATAAATTAATAGCAATGACCACCTCACAATGTCTGATCATGGCTGATACACTTCAAGCAACGATAAATGATCTTGTACAACTGTCCACATACCTTTACCTCTCCCTCATCATGAATAGAAGATGTTAATTGAAACATTTGACTCTGCCCATCATCTGTAATATGATATGATATAGTCTAGTTGATGATTCATTTCTAACACCTTATCACTGAGCCTCCATTCATGTCTGTAAATGTGATCTCCGCGGTGAATGGGGGGGGGGGGGGGGGGGGGGGGGGTGTGCATACACATAGTAAAACCCAATCATAATTTTACTCATATGTCAAAACATTAATCAGTATAATTTGTAGAGGTATGAACGTAATGTATTCATTCAAATTACCTGAGATTATTTTATCGCGTAACCAATGAAATAATTGACTTACAAGACGTTGCTAGCAATAGTAATGAAAACCAGGGGCCAATTTGTGCGAAATGGTCTTAGCTATCGTTTTCATGCAGAGACGTCTTAACTTCGTGTGCCACCATCTTAACATTGACACAAACGTTGATACTTCTATATGATCTCGAAAGACTTTGATTGATTTGAAGTTGTCCGTTTTGTAAGCAGGTAAACATTGCTGAAAAATATATATTTTTTATCATATAAAAGAGAAAATCTGAGGAACGCATTAACCGTCACATATACATCATAGGTTTGAGCTTAGTAAGCCATATGCTTTGCATCGTTTAAGGACAAACCCACGAAGCCAGGAAAGTGTATCATGTTAGGGGTTTTTGGTACCCCCCCAATCATTTTGGCCAAAATAAGAAATATATAGCATGAAAGTATGATAAAAATTGACATTTGACAACCCTGAAATTAAAAGGCCCCCTCCCATACTATCTCGCTCGCTTCGCATTCTCACAATGGTTCCTTATTCACATGAAATCCCGCTCCTTGAATAAAGGTTTGATCCGCCCCTGATATGGTGAGCTTCTAAGTTTATTTAGAAATGTTGCAGTTGATTAGAACTGTCATATAAAAAAAATGTTTCAGTATAGCAGTTTATGAACTCCCCCAAACCTCAGATATATATAATAATTTCACTGGCAGAAGAAAAATATGAAAAGGAATTTAACACTGAAGGCTATAGAATAATGAATTTTCTTGGACAAGTCCTAGTGAACGAATGTTAACAGCATTGATAACTCTCATTAAAGCCCCATTTAGAATTTACCATGCTGCTATAAAGCCTTCATCGTCGTGCATCTAGCTCGTAGATACAACTCTTATTTCTTAATGCAATAATCAAAATGACCTCTGTCTAATTCAAAGAAAGGTTAATAAGTCCCATCATGCAGTGTGCACATGGGAAGGTGACTGTGCGCGGACGGTCTATAGGCGTCGCCCTATCGCGTTAATGAGACAAAACTGATGGCGCGCTTGTTTTTACTCGTCACACAACCTCTGTGACATGACATTGAGTAACTCGTCACAGCCATTTAGCGTAACACGGCAGCCCGTGTGTGTGGCACTAATGAGGGCTTGTCAAGTACTCCCCCGCCCACTTCTCTCCTTTCTTCAGTAATCCTATGTGATGTAATTAACGGAGCATCATCGCACCGGCTGCATGGAGTCTATGCAAGCTCGTTTGTGATGTGATGATGAAGCCGGTGCAGACGCTATTTCATTCATAAGATAAAACAAGTGGTGATGTAGTCATAGACTACAACGCCCTGTGTGACTCAAACATAGATGCTCCTCGGCCACTATCAAATTAAAAACTTGTTTTAAAACAACCAAAATAAAATTATGATAAGGAGACTAAAATGAAAGTGGTGCCGATGGGATGAGGTTATAAATAGCCTTCGAAAGCAATTGTGGGATAGATGTGACGATGAAATTAAATCAGTAACAATTGTTGGCAGGATATGGAAGATAGCCAGCAAGATACGATATACATTGTACTTTTGAGGTACACGCGCGTACTCCTTTCTCCATATAGACCATATAGACCACTGTGTTACTTTGCCTTCTTCAATCATATAAAATAAGCTAGAGATCAGGTTGGCAAGTGTTTGGTAGCAAGGGAAAGGAAATTTTCATTTGATTTATCATTCTGCATTCAAAACTACCTTTTGACCAGCTAATTTTCGATATATCAACCCTAACATAGCAACATATCGTGAATCAATAAACTCCATACTCCTTAGGAGGTAAATTGCCTTTATCTTCTGCTGTGTCGAGTAGTTCCAAAATAATAGAAAAATATTTGGGTCCCCCTTTGATAAAGAAAGTGCATATATTCATTGTATAATATAGGATTTTTCGGCCAAAATCGCGAGTATAGCATCACTGTTAACTATTTTTCATTTTAAATTCGACAAATTTCGTGCATCTGCGGATATCACTGTTTTATATTCCTTTTTCTTCTTTACAAATGTACAAAGTTTTCATTAGATTGAGTGATAGTTTCGTTCTAATTCATAAAAATTACGATTTTTTTTTTCGCGAAGCGGTCATTTCATTTAGCACAAATCGGATTTCGGTTGCCGCGACGGCATGATCTTATCATTCAATTTCATTTATAGCAATCGAGTTGACACAATTTGCGTTTTAAATTGATTCTAGGTATCTTTACAGTATTCATGAGATTTTATTTATTGAATTCGTTTTTAAAGATATATATCAGATTGTTTCCTTCTTATTGTTTCTTAATCTTCCGATTTCTTTTTATGTGTGTGTATTTGTTAAGGCTTTTACAGTGAATTATTGCCATGCATTATGTGATTAATTATTTTTTTTTATCAATTACAATGGTCAGCTTAAAAAATATAAATGTTATCAAATTCAATCATCCATTAAAATAAACTGAAAGGAAAAAATGTCCTGCCATGTATAATTCATCATATCCATCATAATTCCATTTTAAATCATGAGGGAATGAAGGGAACTCATAATGTGACTATGTAACAAATAGTTGACGGTGATTCAATTGTGAGCAAATAAAAAATATATGCTATTGATAAAAATTATAATTGTGTAGAATTCGTATCTATACTCCCCTTCCTAGTTAAGAGTCGGAACATACTCCTAATTGCTCACTTTTCCTGCATTCCCCGCATTATCAACCTGCTCTCTTAAGATGCTTAACATGAATGATACATTTCAGAAAGAGAATGCTAATCTGATATAAATCTAAAAGATAAAAATGATGCTTCAATGATCACTGACTATTTTGAATGCTAACTGGCACGTTTCTAAATTGAATGAAAAGAACTCACAAACCTTCGACAAAAATAGTAATTCGTATATAAAAATACACAAATTCAAGTACAATTTACACGGCAAACCCGATCTACGCTAATTCAAATGGCATAAGTATTAGTTCAAATAATAATTGCGTGAATTTGTCCGGAAAATCCTATAGTACCAAGATCGATTTTGGTGGGAATTTTTAGAAGTGCATTTGCCCTTGAAATATGATATTTTATTTTTCAATTTGACCGTGGAACGTACACACCTGTTTATTGATAACACAAGGTACATTTAATTTGCATTACAATTAGAATTTGACAATTTTGTGCTCAAGATATAACGACCTCTGTTAGTTTTAAAAATTAGATTTCGCTTTCAATTGGCGCGTGCTTATGCATATTAACTCATTAGACTGTTAGATCAGCCTAAAATTTGCATGTACGCATTAGAGATAGTTTAAACTGAGAGGAGCGAACACCATTCTTAAATTCAGATTAACAACTAATCCACCTCGATCCATTTCCATAATACAATGAGAGAATCTGCACAATGAAATACACTCTCACACACCAACACACACACACACACACACACACACACACAATTAGCTACTCACAGACAGACATACTGATACGTTTTTGCACGGACCAACAATCATTGTACCGATGTCTTTCTATCTTTCTATTTTTGAAGCACATTGGGGATCCGTGCACACACACACAAATGCACACACACACACATAACACACACATACGCACACACTGATTCTCCCAACGCACCATTGACCTAACTTCATGTATGCAAACGTGCATACATGGGCCATATGGAAATATAAACGCAAACATACACACACCTGGCACACAGGCACGCATGCGTTCACACACACACACACGCACACTCACACAGACACATTTTAACAACATATCAAGCTTCTATCATCGACAGAATTTTCAAAAACAGGCCGGCATTCCATCCAACCACATGCAAAAACGCCTACACGACGAACTCAAACATAAACGCACGCACACACACACATACACACACACACACACACACACACACACATACTCAAATACGTGCTCGTACGTGTGCAAGCGCTTACACGAACCTTCAAGAATGTATATGACATCTAATTCCTTTCAAAGTATCGAATAGATGTGCACATACCAACGCACACCCACACCCACATATGCTCACATCAGCATCATTAATTGCACACATGTTTTTAGTTTAAATATTCTTCTCCTCCAATTTTCACACACACACCCCAAACCCATGCATACACAAGCACCAACTTTCAAATATTTCTACATGCCTTCGCCCACACACATAAAAAGCATACATTTCTATTTTCTTTCTTACCTCAATTTGTTCTCTCTCTGTCCGTCACACACCCACACGCACAAACATAATTGTCTTTCTCCTCCTTATAATTCTCATCATCCCCTCCCCTATCCACTTTTCTTTCTCCAATATTCATTCATAAATCATAGCCATAAGTATATCAAAAAATATTCAGTACACGCATTATAATTCATTTCATAGACATTTTATTTTGAACATCATATGGGAAGCACATTTGATTTCTCTGAACATAATCTGATAAATATAATTACAAATTGTACACTCTGATACACATCCTTTACAATTCTCCTTCTCAATAATTTTTGGAAAAGTACATCATACATTGCTGTAAAGCGTGTCAATACTTTCACGGTGATCCTTTAAAACAAGGTGTCGAAAATAAAACTGTTGAATGAAGAGCCTAGAAATGTCGTTGAAAAGATAACCCCAAGGCTTTGTCATGTCCATTAGTGAATTCGTGGTGAAATTCCGTAAAATTTGATAAATGTGCTACAAATACTGTCTTATACGTATTGAATTTCAAGAAACTTCCAAGAATAGTTTTTAAGAGATTTTTCTGACGGAACGGACATGATACTTTCAAAAATATAAGATGCAATCTGAAGGGCTCATTTTCAGGATGAAAAAATACTGACTTATTGTACATTTGCGTGAAAATCCACAATTTCCTAGAAACGATATTGATATCACGTAAATTATATAATTTGGACGGCCAGAACAGGAATGCAATTTCTTATAAAACAAGATAATTAGTATTGTGAGTCTTATTTACAACTTAATGTGGGAACCAATACAAAAATGTATATTTGTTATATCATTATTGTTTCAGTCTCATTTATACTTATACACATTCAATTTGTAATCTGTTTCAGGCTGACTCACACAACTGCGTATAAAAACCATTTTCTGCCCATAACACGATATAAAGTATTTCCGCAAAATAAAGAGGGTAATGGATAATAGAGCCGTATATATACGCCGTGTATTGAGCTTTGCGGAAACAACAATAACAAGCCGGTTCCGATTTGAATAGCATCACAAGTAAGCGTTGAGCATTAAGCATTTGACTTAATTTTTCGGAAATACATGTAGATTGTATCGTGTTCCATAATCATGACGCTCCGCGAACTCAGAAATACTGCAGACCGACGCTTAGCTGACGATAAAGCGAGGGTACGTCGAACTCTAAAGAACGTCGGTCTGACGTTGGCTAAACGCAAATGTGTGAGACAGCCCTAACCGAGACTGTCATTATAGGCTGTGGACCCCAAGATAAGATTTACGTGTATCCTCAATAAATGAACTGATATTTATCTTACATTTCAACGTATTTGGATATCTCTTTGGTAGGAATTTTAACATACTGATGATATCAAATCACCGTCATTAATGCCTTGTTAGCGCCTCTTTGATCGTTTGGATAAGAAAATAGGTATAGATATAGCTTCACAGACTCGTTATACAGACAATGCATGTATCATAAAACAGGAAACTGTCTTTTGGAGCTAGAAAGGCGCTATCACTGTACAAAGTGAATGAGGATAGTGCCCTTCTTGCATAATGCTGACGAAATATGGAATACCTGGCACATTCCTGTCTACATAGTTTGTTAGATATGAATCATAACAGAATCGTCGCCACATGCCAAACACATGATACATAAAAGACAAATGACTGGCTACGTCTCTCTAACAATGTAGAGGCCGACACACACCTGTGCGTTTTTATCCAGCGTCGGCCCAGCTTTTTACAAGTTAAAAACGCTCCTCGAGCGCACAGCATACGCTGGTTAGACGTTGGACTGACGTTCCGCTTGTGCTCAAAGAGCGTACGCCGAACGTCATTCCACCGCATGACGTATTTGTGCGTCTTGGGGCGTTATTTTATTTAAAGAAAAAGCCAGACCGACGCAGGCTAAAAATGCAAAGGTGTGAGTCCGCCTTAAAAACTTGATAAATCTACGTCAGTTCATGAACGAACGGAGCGTTGTGCCCCCAGACAGTTGTCAGGTCGGAAAATTATACTTCCGAGTTCTCCCGACTTCTGCCGGAACACATCCGATCCGGGTTTGCCTGCTAGGGGGTAGGGCAGCTGACCCCGAACAATCAGATAAAAAAAACCCAGCGAGATGCTGAATTAAAATGTAGGGAGAACAAGGTAAGGAAGATGAATATTCCCTGGTCCGACAGTTGCCCTTCTGGAGGCTTTGGCTGGCGAAGGGTTAAAGATACATTGCGGACTGTAAAATAATATACTGTATTTGATAAGATACATTCTTAGAATGGATAGGAAAAAATTACCAAATACTTGGCAAAATAATGTTGGTTAAAATCAATCCAACCAATATTTTGCTCAGGTTTGTTGAAATTTGCCCCAGTTGGTCAAAATGTTGGACACGAAAATTTGCTTTGGGAGCACAACATGTTCAACAAGAATTAAATTATAGTGAAAAATCTAGCTTGAATTTTGATATTTGGTGAACTCATATTTACGCATAAATTTGCGTAGCAGGAAAGGATAGATTATGCCCCGGTCGTTCAAAATGTACGGGCAGATACGAAAACTTGCTTTTTGAACACAACATGTGCAACAAGAATGACATTATAATGAAAAATCTAGCTTGAATTTTGATATTTGGTGAACTCATATTTACGCATGAAATTGTGTAATAGGGAAAGAAAGATCATGCGTGACGACCCATAGTAAAACGGTCTGATGCCTCATTTACACTCATGCGGTGTTTAGCAGGCGTTTAGTCAGTGAACATCCGAGGGTAGCAGTATATCTATTAAAACGTGAAGTACTCATTATTCATAGCTTTAAACAGAATTGAAAACACTTTTGATGGGACAATAGATCCATTGCGTCATGTTTTAAATTGTGTAGACATCACAATCGCAAGCCGGTACAAAGGAGCATTGAATTGGCATTCGACTGAATTTTGCGGAAATACATTATATCGTGTTTTAATGGTTTCACTCATTGCCAGCCACAATATGGTCTCTACGATTACATCTGAAAATAATAGACAGGATATGATGTACATGAGAAGAATTAAAAAAATATTTGTAGCAGTCAGACGTTGTCTAATCACTGAATAATTACCTCGTCTGGAATTGATTATGAATCGAACCAGCCGACCATTTTCATTTAAGACTTATTATAAGGACGAAGCAAGATAATTGTCTTTTAGTACACTTTGATACATTTGTCCCTTGCGCCTCGTTTTAGGAACTTTAATCCGTTCTTTGTCCTCTATTCTTCTCGTGATCGATGTCCCTGTCATCGAGCTCGATGTCGACAGGAGATGGGGATGATTTCGAGACCGACATGCTCGTATCGTCGTCATCATCAATGTCCGAATCGATGTAATGTACACTCATCTTGTCGTGATCATCCCCGCCGTCGGTGAGATTTCCATCGCAGCCACCTCCGCCGAGCTGCCGCGAATCGACCGGCGACATCAGCTCCGAAGAGGAGTCTTCCGTGTAGAGCTCCTCCTCTTCGTGATCGTACAACGAAGATTCCGTGGTCATGTATCCCTTATCGTCTTTCTGCGTCGCGATCGCGCTGGCGCTGCGAACGTCGTTCTTGAGTTCGTCGATGTCGCGTTTGAGCTTCGCCCGCCGGTTCTGGAACCAGGTGATCACCTGGGCGTTCGTGAGGCCGAGCGTCGAGGCGAGTTCGTCGCGGTCGGCCGGGGTGAGGTATTTTTGGTAGAGGAATCGGCGTTCAAGCTCGAAGATTTGATGGTTGGAGAAGGCGGTGCGAGACTTCCTTTTCTTGCGCGGCTGCTGGCGGTTGAGGAGGGAGAGGGCTTCCCGCTTGTTTGTAGTCGTTGCTGCTGAAAAAAAGAAAAAATGAAAACGGGAAAGGAATATTTAGTACCTCAGATTTTTATTTTTCGCCATCGCTTAAAAAAAAAGAATTCCATACTTGGAAAAAAGATATCCATACTTGCAAAGGACAGTGATAAAATGTATAAGAAAAAATAACAACAACAGCGTCAAGAATGAATATGAAATGTTATGTTCATCACCAATTTTATTTCAGAATTTTCTTTAATGTTAGATAGAATATTAAATACTTCATATGCGTTGTTGGTTTGTTGCTGCAGTTTGTCAAACGAATTATTTTTCTCATATAAATGCACGTTAATATGTGAACATGGTTGAAAGATTAAAATAGAATAAAAAAATCTAACTTGAAAATCAACAATATAATTAAAATAGCCTGTAAGATGTTCCGCTTATAGAGATATTATATGGAATGTTTCATCCACGTTCCCTCAAAGAACCCTTTGCAGCTGCAATTATAGGGCAATGTGCATATGCATCTGGGATCACCCATTACCGCTCTTCACTCAATTAACATTATTTAATGACAACACACCCCCTGTCAAAGAAAGTTTGCTTAATCAATATTGAAGGGTGCAAGCCCCTGGTCACTTGTAATATTATTTCCCCTCTCCATGCATGGCCGAAATCACGAACAAGCATTACTCAGACTCACACGGTTTCCCTAACCATGGACAAGACAATCTTGTAATTGTTTCAAATTATCTCATTTGTTCGACACGTCCCGGTGGACAAGCCCAACTTAGCGCCTATCCTCTGCTTATTTGCACACCGAATATTGGGGTAATTTCCTGAGGAGCGCTGTTAATTACGAGGGGTGTTGAAGCGGGTCTCCGAGCCCCAAAGTTCGGGGGTTCGTCGGTTGCGCGAGAGGCGTGTACTCCACTCCTCTTTCAAGTGTTCTTGAGAAAGTTTCTGGAGAAAGCTTTTCCAGGTAAAATTTTGGTATAACGATTCCTTTTCTGATTTATGCAGTTGTTTGAAAATATGTAAACTTGTTTGGGTTCAGAGGGAACACGGATATTCCTGGCCAACAAATAATTTCATCTTTGTAGCAATTTAGTATTAAACAAGGAAAATAAAAAAGTAAAAGTCGTTCCTAAATCATTTAATACAAACGGATCGACCTGCATTTACGAACGAAAATGAAAAGTGGTAACATTCACATATTTGTTGTCAGGATATCTTGAAAAATTATGATTTCCCTTATGTCTTTAGGATAACAAATATTCGTGCGTACTATCCAAGTAATATCTTGCATTTTTCAACTTTGAAATATATATTTATGAAGCATAACATTTCACAATTTAACTATAATGTCCAAGTTAAGTAATATGCTAAGCATTTGGTGCCATATAACTAAAACATCCGGTATGTATAGACAAAGTTATTCATGAAATAGAAGCTATAAACATTTACATTCTATCAATCAATATTAATTTAATATCAACGTTTTATTTTCAATATCTACATTCCAAACACTTGGTGGATAGGTAAATCTTAACCATCAGATCATTTACGAAGTATTTACATAACTTTTCGGAATGGTAAAATATAATTTACCGCAGAAAAGGACAACTTGAACTCTTAACATTTTCTTTTTATTTGGAACATTAATTTGCAACATTTGTTTTCATTTTTCCAGTTTTCTCCAACTGGCAATTTCCTAACAATGTGTTGATAAACTTATGTTTCTAAATATAGACAAATCAATGAGCTTCACAGATGTAGTAACAGGCGATGTTCATAATTGTAAAAAAAAAAAGACTATCCAATAAATCAGAAATTTAAGATACATAAAGTTTGACAGGTAAATGTGAGATGGAAATTGAAAGTCAAGATAATTATGAGTGGATATGTTGCAAGATATAATGGAATGGATTTTAATAGTTTACACAAACATATGGAAACTTTGATACTGATCGAATGCCCAAACAATCTTATCTAATTTTTACGCAATATCGAGTACATTTATTTTCATTTATTTTAGGGACAATTATCTTTTATTAGAATCACGCGTTTCTCCACAAAGCAGAAACTACGAAATATACGAGCTTTTTAACATTTGTTCATTACATTAAATTGGAAAGTGTTCTTTTTATTCATATTTGAAAGTACTTCTTCACTTCCCAACAGCAATACAAAAATTGTCTCAACAAAATATCGATTTTTAAACAAGGCAACCCTCTATAACCTCAGAAATTAATAAATACTAAAAAATTACACAGCACAAATCATTTTGTCTATTATGTAGTGATAATGAAAAATATCGTCACCATGTTCACGAAAAGCCAGTAGCCAAAGCGTAGTGTTGTAAGAAGACAAATAAATCACGTTGAAATGTTGTAGACATATCTTTTTATTTAGACGGTATGTTAAGTGAGTTCAAACTCACAAGCAATCGCACTATTTACATGATCAACAATAAAGACAAAGAAATAACCGGAAATAAGAGTAGCAAAAGAAACTGATGATATGAGACAACAACTATTCGAAAACATCCCAAATTTTTATAATCCTTTGCCGAACTTGTTATAAAGTAAGTGAGCGTTTCAATTAAAGTTTATATCCATAACATTTCCATTTGGTCACATACCATTTCTTAGAATTTTTATTTTTACAATGAATACATAATTATGTAACTAATAATCGTTATTTATAATCTGAAATGAACAAATATTTTGATTCATACCTTCAGCAGCTCGTAGTATGCTTGTATCCGGGCCGGTGAACGTCTTGTTGGCCAACTCCTCCAGCGCGCTGAGCGGTGAGTCCCCTCCGTTCTCTCTGGCTTGCTTGACGACTTTCACCTCCTCCGTCGATCTCTGATGCCCGAGCCTCGGCCGGGGCGTCGAAGGCGTGCCCGACCACGATTCCCTCCTCCTGAATGCGCTCTGGCCCGTCGACGATGGGCTATCCGTGCCGTTGTCATTTGTGCTGATCTGCGAGCCGAGAATGTCTTTGATGTAGAACGAGGTGTAAGGCCGTGTTGTCTGGCCGCGGGGCTGGCGGAGCGGCGCGGTCGACAACCGCTGCAACGGGGTGTAGAGATCGCTCACGGTTGATGTCATCTTATTGTATGAATATAAAACCTCACTTTTGGTTTCGGTTGATGAAAATATCTGAATTGAGTAAGAATATCGACCAGCGTGTTTCCGAAGAAAAGTTGATTTTTCTAGTAATGGCGCTGTCGCTCTGGTAGGCTGGAGTAGTCCATGAAGTGGTTTGTAACATCAATAAGAAGTCTCGCAAGGAACACACTTACAACTGAGGCGGTCGAGTAGATATGGAAATATGGATATCATATGGGAAGATTTTGCTCGAATTGTAGGAAGAATGGAAGTGTGGAAATAAGTTTCGGCCAGTCATAAGACAGGCATGTAACGAGATAATCATAAGGTTTAGCCCCCCGAGGTTCTCACCGCGTGCCACTACTTGTCGAGTTACCTGTCACCACTGTCGTTTGTCATGCTAATTGGCCAATCGGCTCTCCCATTGGTCCAAAATCCAATTAAGCAAGACTTTTTCCAGGTCGCGCCAACCAATCAGCGACGAGCGCTGCGTGGACGCGTCGATTACCAGTCGGGGGCGGGGTCAGGGAGCCAGACGCTGAGGTGCAAACCACCCCGAGATAAATACACACATCGGTTCACACCCAACGGCAAGCTGGTGCTGCACTGACACATTGAATTTCAGACACTGCGTGCCGACGCTTTACACTCCCCTAACACAATCTTAGCCTCGCTGACAAACCTCAAGTCATAATCGATAATAATTTAGCGGATGCTCATAAAGAAAAACCGAAAAATTATATGAATAATTTAATGACGTATGATATCGCTAAAAAACGAAGGGCACGAAATTGTCTTAGCTATATGCTCTTCTTTCTTAGACGTCTTAACTTCTTGTGACATCCTCTTAACATAGACGTACTCACGTTTGTGTCTGGGTTAAGAGGGTCGCACAAGAAGTGAAGACGTCTTGGCAAGAATACGATAGCTAAGACTATTTCGTGCAATTGGCCCCTATTGCTGTTCGTGATGATTGTCCCGCAGGTACAATGGGCCTAGCTTGTTTGATTGAGATGGGGGCGTGGAGGGGCGGCACGACAGGGGGCTCCAATTGAAAACCAGGTGAGCCCAGGTGAGAACCCATAGGTGCTGGCCTTGGGCTTGACAACCTGGATTTAATTGTCGGGCTCGGGTTTCAATACACACTCCACTGTATCCGTTAATGTGATATAATTAATTTGTTTTGCGCGGCCTTGTGAGTTGAAATTAGATGGAGTTACTGATAGCCTATGGGCAGATAGATAGCACGACTGGTATTATTGAGAACTTGATATATATCCTCACCCGATTAAGAGAGTTTACTTAACTTTGACAAAGCGAAAGCTGCAGGAAAGAAGAAGAAAAAACATTTACGCACACTGTTATTATCGGATAACTTACCTGAGTTTGATAGACGGGTTATTATCGATAGTTTTATTCAGTCTTGTCACACGATCACAAAGGTTTGTTGAAAATTTGGGAGTAAGGTGGAGAAATGGAAAATGGATCCATTATTTCTGAGAGGGTTGCAGTTGATGTCAATCGAAATGTCCTTATTAGACGCACAAGCCTTGCACGAATGAAATGAAAACGCTTGTATCAATTTGCGGTTGCGATTTACGGTTGCTTTGCAGTTGATCGCAACGTTCATGCAACACGCCCATAGAGATGGTACCGAATACTAAACGAATTTATTGATGATAAGAACAGATACGACATGAATAGAAAATTGGAGTATTTATTGATTCCAGCGGTGATTTTTTTTTTCCACCGCGAAAACAAAATTAAGCTCCCCTATCAATACTAAAAACCTGTGAGGCACTGTCGGCTGACCAGCCTTCATATATAGAAAGTTAGAATTGTGTCCCCATGTTTCGCCTAATGATTATTTGAAATTTAGATTCTATAAATTTTATCAAATTTCCGACCCAACCTACCGTTAGCATGCATCTTTTTCTTTTTTCTTTTTTTTTTTTTTTTAGAAAATACAAGTTCTGTACAAAAAATAACCTCCGTACAAAATGTGTAAATAGTAGATTTATACAAAAAGTATATTCAATACAAATTCTGTACAAAAGTAAATTCGATTTTATTTTGTTCTTTGTTGTGTTATAGACAATTATTTGAGCGTGAATTTGAAGCCCTGTCCGTTGAATGTACTTCTTTTCTTTGAAGTTCATTTTGGTCGAACCAGTAAACCTGTTTTAGGCGGTCATGTTACCATAGAAACTTGAGTAATTTACCGCAGAAACCTCCTATTTCATCAGAAAACAAAACAAAACACGGTGCGTCATGAACGAGTGAAGATGACAATGACTGTTGAAGAAATAATGCGAGAGCAAACTTTGTGCAAGGTGTATTTGTGTGTGTGTGCGTGTGTGTGTGCGTGCGTGTGTTTGTGTGTAGGTGTGTCTGTGGGTGTGCTCCGTTGAAGTTGATGTTATGTCTGGACTTGCATGTGGTGCTGTGTTTGTGTGAAAGAGAGAAAGTGTCAAGTGTGTCCGTGCGTGTGTGTGTGCGTGTGAGTGTGTGATAATTTGTGTGGGTATACATGCATACTTGCTAGGTATATGTGCGTGTGATGTATAAAAATTATGTATTGGTGCGTTTGAACGTGTGCCTGTGCAAGCCCATGGGTGTTTTGTGAGTATGTGCGTGTTTATTGCGTGCAATTTTGAATGAGAATGTGTACATGCATGTGGGTGTGTGTTTGCAGGTGTGTGTTTGTTGTGTAAGTATCAAGGTGTGATGGATATGTTCGGTATCATGTTAGCCTTCGAAGTGATACAGACAAAATGTTATGGACACCAATTAATTAGAAAATGTAATTCATCATAACAAATAACACTTTCGTGCTCCTCTCTCTGCCCTTCGTTCAAAAATTTTAATGAATAGGATCTCTCCCCATAGCCATGAAGACTGGCTCAATTTCTCATTCTGCCATTGTACAACCATGAAGCTAATAGCTTGTGTTACGTCACAAGAATTCCCCATCACTGGAGCTGATTCTAAACAATTTCATGTGTACGGGGCTCACTGACAGTAGTTACTGACAAAGTATACGGGCGGCCCAGCTTCGGCCTGCACTGATTAAGAAGTTACACATGGAGGCGCCGTGGTGTAGTCGTCATGACTCTCGCCTTTCAACCAGACGGTCGTAGATTCGAGTTCCATCCAGGGCGTTACTTTCCTTCAGCAAATAATTCATCCACACTGTGCTGCACTCAACCCAGGTGAGGTGAATGGGTACCTGGTAGGAATATTTATTCCTTGAAACGCCAAATACGCTGCGCTGGTGGCTGCCGGGCTAAAGCCAGGGTAATAATGCTACATTAATTGTAGAGCGCTTAGAGACCTTATCAGAGGTAATTAGTGCTATATAAGAACTGCATATTATTATTATATAACAAGAAAACCATCAGTATAAAGTTAGGTAATGACGTCATCTATTCACCACTCTGTTACAAATTACCAAAAAGAAGGTGTGTTATTCCAGCAGTTTAATAATTTTCAATTGGATCGAGAGAACAGCGATCGGCCTGTTATAATGCCCCCACACCACCCATGCACGTTTGGAGGGGTGGGGAGCACATGAGCATATTGATGTCCTGGAATGGGATTCGAACTCCTGACCCACTGATTGGCAGATGACACTCCGCAACCACCACATCGTGACATGTCCATGTAACCTCCCCCACAATCCACCTCTTGAAGGTTACCGGTGCGTCACTGTGAGCAGGAGAAACAAAGGACTGGGAAAAAGTAAACAACTTCATTCAATCATTCACAAATCAACATGATCTAATCTATCTCCGTAAAATTAAGTCGAACGCCAATTCAATGCCCCTTTGTAATGTTGTTCAAATCTAAACCGGCTTACAATTGTCTACACAGTGCACGGCGTATGGATCTATTGTTCCATAGCCTGGACCCACTTTATATTTTTACGGAGTACTTTATATCGTGTTAATCGCTTCATGATCACCAAAAAAAGTCCAGATGTGAATCTTGTTAAACATTTTTACACATAATCAGAAGGATGGAAACTTCTTTCGTATAATCTATCTAGCAATTGTTAATGGTTCAATAGAGTATATTTACTTTGTCCAAGCCCTTTGTCCCTTCTGCTCACAGAAAAGAAGAGAAATGTCTTTTGTGTCCATCTAGTTATTGCTTATAAGGCTTGAATGGGGGATGTTTACTTTGTCCCAGGCATTCGTCCTTTCTGCTCATGGTGTTTAACTGTCAATCATCGACCGAGGACAAATGACTTGCCTACTTACAAGACTTACCCCATTAATTAGTACCGACAGTCCCCCGATACAAGCGATCCGAGACGCGCCCATTTATCACACGTCTATCGGTATTATTACTCTCGTAATGTATCAGTTTATCACACCGATGGCGGCGGGGTGAAACTCATTACGCTGCCGTAGCCCCCTCCTCCTCCTCCCGTAAATGGATTTGTTGTGTTAATAGCAAAGAGATATATCTTTTGTATTGTATCTCTTTTGTGTGTTGTATGCAATGTTGGAAGGGGATAAAAGTATAAGATAAAAAATTGATTGTTTTAAAGACTAAGTCTGCATCCCCCC
>BQKZ01000063.1:126072-161626 GCA_036244855.1 Temnopleurus reevesii
CCCCCCCCCCCCCCCCACACACACACATACATCCAAAAATATTTCACGTTGATTAAAAATCAGAAAAATATCAGAAAAACCAGATGAACAGATCATACAACATAAGTTTGGAATAATTCAGACGATAAAAGAATATAGTTATGAATATGCGAATGTTATAAATGAATATATTTCAACAGTGATTATACATTCAAATTGACAACTTCTGGTCACGTGCCATCACATGATAACACCATTGACTACTAGAACCTGGTAGTCCCAGCACAAAGTCAATGGGAACTACATAACTCAGTAGTCAATGCGTTAATGCAGTCTCTGCAAATATTTTATAATAATTTATGTCTTCTACCACTCCCCCCCCCCCCCCCCCCCCCCCCCCCCCCCCCCCCCCCACACACACACACATCTATCGCGATGCTTCAGAATATCATTTCCACAAGTTAACATTTAGAGGAAATTGAACGAAAGTAATAGAATCTGTTTTCGATTGAATGTTTGGGATAACTTTTGCAACATCGGCCACACTGCAACGCAACTCTACCTTGAATATCAATGTTCTTGCAGTTTCATCTGCCCTTTTGTAATTTGCTTTTATTACCCTTGAGAATATGACATGTGCAAAAATGAACACATTCATGTAATTTTATGGAATTTCAGCCTGTTTCTGATTCTGTAATGTTATAATATCCGGTAAATACTGGACTGGCACAGAAATAATGATATACTTTGCTTGTAGCTACAGAAAATTGAATGTTAACATGATGGAACAAAGTTTAAACAAAATAATCAACGAAATAGAATAAACATTTATTTTTCAAACAAAAATAACGACCAAATCGTAATCAGAAAAATCACAAAAAATGCCCTCCGATATAAATTTTGTCCCGCATTGTGCTTCCTGTGTTAGCTAAATCTGGAAAACCACAGACTGATAATTGTAGCGAGCAAATGTCATTACAATGACAATGAATGCTCACAAAACTTGAGAAGAACCCGCGAAATGATAGTGGCGGAAGACAAACACACTGGCATGCATGTTGTTGTTGTGTGGTTTTTTTTGGAGGGGGGGGGGGGGGGTTTGGTTTTGCCCCAAAAGTGTGTGAATATTTTCCACGTTTAAATCAGCCTTCAACCTCTCGGTTAAATTTCCCTTATAAGACAAAATAAATCCTCTTGTGCATCTTAACTGTTTAAATATAATTATTAGGCAAGCACTGAATACCGGTATTACCTTTAACTTTGCTGTTCTGAATAATCATAAGGGCCGATTCCAAATTCTGTGGAAATTTGATTTTTGTATCAAAAAGTAGAAATAAGCTATAATCTAGAAAACAAATTTAGAAAACAATGATCGTATGAAATCAACTTTTAATTGTTTATCTTAGCGAACTTGTCTAAACTCTCCTTCAATTTCAGAATTTATGAAGCTTGGTACATTCGTGAACATTTATTTTTTAATGTTTTGTCAAAATAGGAAGAGTTAACGATCCTGCAAATTTTCGGTGTTGTTTGATATATTCCAACATCTAGTTCAACTAATTCATTTGTATGTGTAAATCTGACACCATTGGCTTTTGTATCGTAGTTTTTTTTTTATGTCGACTTCATTTGATGTTTCATATTTTACAGCAGATAAATGTTCCTATTTAGGTGTAAATTTAGCACCCTTGGATTTTATCTTGGTTATAGACGCAGGCTCTTGACTTCAAAACCTAGACTCGACCCATCCGTCATCGGGTGACAGAACAAGGCATTCTGTCTCTCGTATCATTCTGTCTCTCGTATCGTCTACCGAAAATTACTTCCGAGGTCACGACCCCAGAGAAGCCAAGTTCTACACTGTAATTGAAGTGGTCGTCGACATAGGAATAAATCATTTTTATATGAGACATCTAAACGTGTTTGCCATTTATTTCACGGTCCCTTCGCAAGAGGGGGCACCAGTCGCAAGCATAAATCACCGAACTCTAAAATGGCCCTGTTCCAGATTTGACAATGTCGACCCGAGCTCATAACTCTCTCACTCTTCCCCAATTTTGACCGCCCCAACCCCGCCCCCATCGCCCATCTCATTTTGGCTACTTTTAGCCCCAGTCACACAATCACATTTATGCCAATCAAAGTTGTTTGAATGCCCTCAACCGACCGACCCTCTGAAAATGACCCGGCCTGAACTATTTTTTTGTTGGTGTAAATTTATCTATTTTCACTCAAATAGAAAAAAATCGCAGGAAAACTATAAAGGAAGACGTGCAATACAGCATGGAATGTCATCTGTAGTTGATCTTCAGCTTTTCACTCCATTCCAAGTCCTTTCTAACTGAATTGTGGGAGTTGTGTTTAAAAGAAATTAAACATAAATCTAAAGAAATCTGTCTAAGTGACCGATGCTATTATATATCCGTAAAAACCTTCTAAACGATAAAATCATTTCCGTGAGATTAAGTCGAACGCCAATCAATGCTATTCAAATCTGAACCGGCTCGCGGTTTTTGTGTCCGCACAGTTCAATACACGGCGAACGGTTCTATTGTTTATTGACCGACTTTATATTTTGGAAATAGTTTATATATCGTGTTTGAATTGACGCTATGGATTGTACGCTATCTACGAATACAAAATGTGTGACAGCACCTTTATGAATATGATTTTTATGAAGCGATATTAATTTTTCTCACTGTCGTTTCGACTTCCTCTGTGCGTTGGTTCAGGAAGATACCCCGTTGATTTAGTGGCTGATTGACAACTCCAAATGATCGACCTAGATGGGATATAATCACAAATCTTGTTTACTTTCCGATGGGACATTTACCTTTGGAGTAAAACTGCTACAATTTTCTTTTTTTCACCCGTAGTTTTTTTTAAAAGAAATTACAGACGTACGTTACACGATGATTTGACTATGGTAATTAAAGACATTGCCACACATTCAGATTTTGTTATTTGAAAATGTATCAAATCATGATGTGTGAGCTTTAGATTGAGTCGCTTGGTCTGTTTTAATGATTTCAAAAACGGGCAAATTAGCAAAATTTTCAGATATGTTGCTAATTTTATGACGACATGGGTGCACTGCCAACCATAATGGTGCAAAAGCCATCCTTGTGACAGAAAGGAACAAATTTTTCATTCATGTAAAAATGAAAGTAGGAGAACTACATATCTATCATCAGATGATAGTTAAAGTTTTGAGGAAATTGTATTTCATGGGGAAAATAACATTCTATAATATGACGTCATCAGTTGCCTAGATGTTTAAGCATTCACAATGTTCTCTGAATTTTCTCAAACTTGGTTTGCTCTATTCATCTGGTTTTCTCCTCCTGTTGAAGAAATATTATTTTGGGTTAGACTCTTACTTAACATACAAAATTACTCAATCACAAATAAATTGCATTTAAAAGTTACTGAAGGTAAAGAAAAATTGCATCGATTGATTTAAAAAAAAAGGAAATTGGATTTTTGCACAGATAACTAATTTATCATTTGGACAAAAGTATTTCTTTGGTGTAATTTTCTATATCATAACACATGATAACTACTTGTATATTGTGTTTGATTGCTTTGCTTTTATGAATTAAGCCTATCTCTCTTTTCATTTGAAGTATTGTTGTCCGAAATTTTGAAATACAAACAAAAGCAATGTCCATGGCAAATGATGTGACAGAGAGAGTAGTCGATTTATTCTACAATGTAGACATTGTACGTGTTGATTGCTTGTCAAGCGAAATGGCGAAGGTCATTACCCCCGGAGCTTCCCCGGTGAAACATGACAGCTCTCTGTATGGCTTGCAGCTGCTAAGCATTGATTAATTCATTTTAGTAAAACCCCCGCCAGCATCATTAATCTTGGTGTTAACTTCTTGAAAGAGTTGATAGTTATCCTTCCATCACATTTGGTCAGGTTCACACTTATGTGCCCAGTCACACAGAAGCCCCGACTGAACACGATTCAACACGACTCCTTGTTCAGGGGAAATTAAATCTTAACTGAAGAAAGAATCGTGTTAAATCGTTTTCTTTCGGGGCTTCATTTTGGTAAAGAAAAAAAGCTAGCATCATTAAAGATATATTCTGGTATTTGTTAAAAAAATAAAATGAATGTTCACAGAATCGCACAAAATGTGAGAAGAATGTTCAGAACTATGAATAAATAATATGTGCCAAAGTGTTTTGCAAGAAAATGTATAATGGCAGAGAAATGTGCAAATAAAGGGTCAAAATTGGGCCATGTCGGGCCGACAGATTTTATACCAGTCCCACGCGCTGCTTCCTGTGTTTGCTGCAGTGGACAGAGCACGTGGAGAATGACATAATTTCGCTTTTAACCGGTTTGAGGTTATCATATTAGTTTTCCCTTGTCTACACAAGTCACGTTGTGCTTTGTTTGTAACATAAGATTATTTTAATCATTCATTTTTCCAAATTGAAGTTCTTTGCAAGTACTCGATATTCGCTTTAATGTTGATGTAAACTTCTTCAAAACAGTCGAAAGTTCCCCTTCCATCATGTTAGTATAGGGTTCACACTTTATATGCCCCAGACACATAGAAGCCCCGAATGAACACGATTCACCACGACTTGAAGGGCTATCAACTGTTAACTGACCAAGGATTGTGTTCAATCATGTTCAATTAGGGTTTCTATGTGGCTAAAACGGGGCCCTAGATCCAACACCTTAGGGTATCGGAAACTACGACAGACATACTGAAGCTTCTATGAACAGCGTAAAGCTCCAGTCACATAGAAGCCCCGACTTAACAAGATTCATTAAGATTCTTTGTTCAGGGGGCAATTAGCTGTTTAGTGAACGAAGATTCGTGTTGAATCGTGTTCAATCGGTGGTACTGTGTGAATGTAGCCTTAGAGCCTACAATAGTCCTACGGCAGCTTATACGTGCAGCGTGAGACGACTTGTTGAATTGGTTGAAACTCCGACTGAACACGATTCAACAGGACCCCTTGTTCACGGGCAATCAGCTGTTAACGGAACAGTCGTACTTATTCGGGCTGCCATGTAACTTTGGCCTATACTTAGTCACCTTGTCCTTGTAGAATAGGTGAGAACTCGCCTTGGCTCTTTGTTTAAGAAGGAAGCTGAAGAGTCAGCTTTTTCTGAATCGCCTTGGCACCTTGTCTCGGAAGATAAGGTGACAAGGCGACTCGTACCAAGGAGCTTATCCTTGCTTGTACTAACTTTCCTTGGCGCCTTGTTTACGTCGAGAACCGTATGATAAAAAAAACATTGATACTGGCATTATTGTATTGCTTATACTGGAAATGGTGACATGGAAATGACAAAAAATATCCAATTGAATTGAAGTTAAGGGCGATTTGTACAAACTCGGCTTCGCGCTCCACGTACAAGCTTCCGTATTTCTGTCTTACGTCGCTTGAGGTTTCGGCTTGAGGTTTCGGCTCCAAGTGTGAACCCAACTTTCTCTGATTGTTGACGATGCAACCGAAGAGGCCCTTCTCCTCGCTCAACTAAAGAAGATGAAGTACGGGAGTGTCTTGAAGTCAATTAGCCTGTCATAGATTAAACCGAATGACAATTCCATAAATATGTCGCAACCATTGACAGACTGCGCTACATTGTAAGGTCAAGCATCTTTCACAGATATAGGTCTTGGTAATTGGTGTAATGTCTTATGGCTGGAGATACACTTAATGTGAGGAGCATTCTGATACATTAAGGAAAGATTAAACGCTGATTCGATATTCTATTGTGATACATTTTTTCTGGAGACCCATTTAACAAATTTAGAAACAAAATAAATATTTTCATGATAGGATTGCCAATTTGATAAGAACAAGTATCCAAGTGACTATAGAATAGATAAGTGTGCATCCTTTGTATTATGAATCGTCGATCTCAATTTCAATTCTATTTTCTATTTGACTTTTGGAGAAACGTCAATCATAATTATATTTGTGAATCAAAGCAATGATTTGCCAACGTCTTCTCTTTTTGGATGGCGAGTTTATAGATGGATTCAACTTCTTGATGTATTTTTTCCTTTTCTTTTTTTTTTCTTTGCTTGACAACCGATAAGAGGTAAAAGGGGGATGTTGAGGGCTCTTCCATCCCTGCCCAGGCCTGGCGAAACCGAGGAAGGAGAAGGGGTGAGGTAGCTGTGACCCCCATTTTTTAAAAGTGTGTGTAGGGAGGAGGGATGTGTGTAGGTGTTTGTGTGTATGTGCCCTCCTCCCTAATTTTAAAATAATTCCACCCCTCCTGAACGCCCCTCCCCCTTTCTCCCTCTCTGTCTCTCTGTCTCTCATTATATATCTGTCTCTGAATATATATTCGTTTATTCATCATCTCATTTATTATTCACTACTCTTGCCACTGCCATTTTACATCTGTACAAGCACTTCATCTGTCTGCAACACACAAAAATTCGTTCAAAAATCAGGCAATATATTTCAAGCTTTTTTCCCCACAATTTTTAGATGGCTCAAAATATTCCCTAACAATCCAAATTTGCGGGTATATAGTGTATACAGTATCATCAACACAACCAATATGATTTACCTATTTCTGAAACTGATTTGTATTACTTATCATCTACGTTCGAGAAAACAACAAAACTCAATTTACAGGATCAGAGTTCGCAGCTCTTTCGTCGGCTTTTCATAACACGGTCGGGCCGCACGAATGGGCGCGTTAAACCCTCGAGTTTCGCTCATTTCAACACACGGACTACCTAGGCATCCCTGGGGAACCCCAAACACATCGCCCCTCCAACCGGGGCATGCAGGGGCGACACCGGTGACGATAGAGCTAATATAATTGGAATAACTCCACTTTATCTATCGCACCATCAAAGAGATTGTAATATGATGGCTTTATTAAAACAATGAAATTGAGGCAATTTGATGCGCACGAAACCTATCACGATCGCAATTTTAGATACCAGGCGAAATGTAGGCAGATTGGGAAGGTGTTGTTGGATCAAGGTTAGTGGAAGTATTAAAGTTCATTTAAATAAAATTCTGGTCCTTATTATTCACCGCAGTATTGGAAAGAACAACAATGAGAAAAAACAGCTTCAATGGGATCATTTCATACCCTACACTCTTTAAAAAAAAAGGCAAGAATTGGGAACACGCATTTTCATGTATTTAGAACTCTCGAGAAAAAGTGTTCCCAAAAGTGTTTTTTAATAAACGAAACTTTTTTTGGTACAGCACAATCATCGGTACTCAGGAGATCTACCTGCCTTTTAAATCTTTTAGGTGGAAAGAACACATTTTGTATTTTGGTTCCATATAGCATTCGACACAGGACTTTAAAAAAAAATATACCAGATGTAGGAGATGAAAGAGAAAACATTCTACACCAAATCCCTTTTATTGTGCCACCAGTTTCCGTTCGTCGCAGGATTTTTTTTTATAGAAATAATCACTAAATTGTCAAAAATCCTTATCATGACAACCTATGCTTTTAATACCTTTAGAACCATTATGAAATTAAGTTCGAAATAATAAAATTAAAATTGTCTATCTGAAATAGACAAACGGGCGGTTTCGACATGGGATATCCTTGTCATGGTAGTTTTCTTGCATCATGACGAAACAAATCAAATCAAATCAAATCAAATCAAAGCATCGGTCGCTCCGCATTTCTGCTTTTACAGATCGTCAGGAACTGGGCATATGTTGGTTTTCGGCAACGCAAATAGGTGTAAGCTATCCTTTAATCTGAAACATGACTGTTTCGCCGATTCAAATTAATTTAGCTCGAATAAGATCCACGCGGACAATGTCCGCTGCGCTCAATCATCATACGTCACATAAGATGATTAAACATTATAGGTGCCGTGGAATATCGTCGAGAATTTACTGGAATGACCTCAAGAACACGTGTAGAGTATGTATCAATAGTAACAGCCATGTTCTCCAGTGTCAACTACCTCGTAAAACACCTACTTTAAGGCCGAGTCATACATTTGCTCTTTTTTTTGCCTGCGTCGGCTAATCATTTTCTTTTAAATAAAAAACGCTCATCGAGCGCACATCACAGGGTGATTAGACGGTGGACTGACGTTGGGCTTGCGCTACAGAAGCGTACGCCGAGCGTCAGTCCATCGTATGACCTGCGTCTGTGTGCGTCAAGGGAGCGTCCTTAATCTCCAAAAACGCTGGGCCGGCGAAGGCTAAAAACGCAAATTTGTGATTCGGCCTTTCTAAAAGGTTTGCACAGTGTCAGAAGGTCGTTCAGTAATGATCTGCTTAACTCCAACATTTTTCCCTTTATTTCTTTTTATTTCTTCCATAGAATTTATCCCACGGTCAAAAATGATTTACAAGCTTCGGAAATTCGGAATTTTATTTTCGAGTATTTCGATTTAAATTGTTTATTTGCTTGAGCACATTGTGTAGACGTTACTCAGAATAATATTCTGTCTGCATAACACTTGTCACAATTACAATTGTTTGCAAGGTATATATCATTCTAAATCATTCTTTGTCATACTTCTGCTGATCATAAATACTAAGAAGACTTTTGTTTTTGATTGTATCGATTGTATCGCTTTGCCACATGCTGTGAGCGTAGCAACAAATCAAAATGTTATGCGAGGAGGTGAAGCGATCGAGCGAATATGCGTGTTCCGTATTGTTCAAAATATAATTCAATCATTCTAATATTTATCTGGAACACCCTTTTACTTGAGGCTTTGTCTCACAATTTACTCGAAAAGGGGGACTTGCAATATATTATTATTTTTGTCAGTTTTAATTGATTTGTTTTCTTTTCGTTTATTTGATTCAATTTTTCAACCATTTGTAATCGTTTGTACTGTAGCCATCTATACGTTTATTAGGCTAATCATAAATTAACGAATATTTCTATAACAGGCATCTTTGGTTTAACGACAATATTGTGACATAAAACACATTATACAGAAATGTCTCTGATAGAAAAAAAAACTTGTAAGCTTGTTGTTTTCCTGAAAATGATCATTTCCTTTTAAACGTGGTGATGCGCAATGTATACTTTGGGCGGAAGATCATTATGTAACTTGTTGATTGATAAATGTCTTTGCTCTTCTTTAAGGGGAGACAACCCATGAAATCGTTAAGATCTCGTTTAATGAAGAAAAATCTGATGAACAAACTGTGAAAAATTGAGCAAAAGCGGACATTCTGTTCAAAAGTTATGAATTTCCATACGCACGTAGAAATGACGATCACTGCCACTGAATGGGATCCGTGCGATCGGCAACATCGACGGAATCTGTGACCCATGTCGGACAAGTCCTCATTCACTTTGTACATATATAGAAATTAGTTTTAAAAAAATGGAATAATGTAGGATCTAGAGTAAAGGTTTAACATGCTAAATCATGCTGAATTAATGACAGAATGCTACACTCAAGCGGAAAACCGTAATTTTGTTGACTTTTCCGAGGAAAAAGAAGAAAATATTAAATATTGTACTGATATAGTAAATGAGTAGTTGTCCGACATGCCATCACGGATTCTATCAATCTCCATCAGCGGCAGGGATCGTCATACCTCTGACTTTGAAAATTCCTGTACTTTTTAAATTGTTGTACGATCTTCGTCAAATTTTCATAGTTTGTTATCTAATTTCCCTGTATTCGATGAGAGCAAGATGATTCCAAGGGTTGGTTCCCTTTAATACATTAGAGTTGATTATTTACACCAGTGTCTCGCAATAAGCGGAAGGTCTAGCCCAAAGCTGCCAGAAGCCACGTGATATTGCCCAGAGCAGGACGCTAATTGGCCAATTCATCACAGGTCAAAAATGTGCCCAAACATGACATGTTTTCGGGGGAGGCATCTTTGTTTCTCCTCATTTGCTTATTCGATGATAGTGTCCATATTTTGTGGTTTGATCTGTGAATCATGCATCATTCATTCGGATAATTACTCATTGTATACTTGCCACCATAGTGGTTTTACTATCAACGATGTCAACCCCCCCCCCCCCTCCTTCAAGATAACTTTTTTGCTTGTTTATCTGCTCATTACAAAAGGGCAAAGAGAGAAAATTATGACAGCGGTAAAAATTCATCCCACTTTGTGCCAAACGTACTGTATGAAATGATTTTCCTTTTTTAGCATCAATGGATAAGATAAATCATATTACAACAAAATAACAGATTCTTAGATCGATTTTAAGATACGGAACAACAGCAGAAGCTTTGATGAGCCCCCTTTCTTTGCGCAAAATAATGCTCAATGTATATTGAAGCTTTAAAGTTGTAAGAAGATTTTGATTACCTTAAATAGTGGGTCTACTCCAGAAAATGTTGACATTGATCAAAGGCAGAGCAATAAGACGAACAGACAGCAAAAAAAGGTTTGCAGTAAAGCCGACTAGAAATAAGAAATTTATCAATATTTGAACGATCATCTTAAAAGATACATATACCGTATACTTCTCATGCCAAAGAGATACATAGATAGATGATAATATGCCAACAATAAAAGTATAAACATGTAGGCAGATTCCAAATTCATAAATTTGAAATCTGTGGGAATAGTTCCAGATTTTAACTCCCTAACCATAAAGCTTCGCCCTGTCAGTTCAGCTCAGTTTGAATTATGATTGAATCAATAATAGGACCGCGCATGTGCACAACTATACATTTAAAACCGGAAGTGGGTATCCCGTGCAACGAACCACCTGTGATAACAATACGCCACCAATCAGCAAACTTAAAATGGGCCCTGGGGTCTTCAAAATGTGTCAAAAATCAGAGGTACTATTTAAAGCTAGATTGTGAAATTATACAATGCGAAATTGATTTAAGGGTTTGTATCTTGCCGCCTATCAAACCATAGACGCGTAAGAGTAAATGATGAAGTATTGATGATCATAAAAATGATAATAATGATAATAATTATGATTCACAACATTTATATAGCGCTTCTTGCAAAGTGTTTCAAAACGCTTTGTGAGTATACCCGGCTCTAGCAAGGCTACCATTTGTCCTACCGGTACCGAATCACCTCACCTGGAATGAGTGTATCACAATGTGGATGAATTTCTTCCTGAAGGAAATTAACGTCATGGATGAAATTAGAACTTATCGATCCTCGTGCTGAAAGGCGAGAGTCATAAACACACCATGCACGACTCCTCCACAGAAAATCTAAATAACATTCAGAGTGCGTTTTTTACAAAAGTTTCAAAGGACAGGAATAAAAGTTAAGTAGCATACATACATGGACTTTAGAGACCGCACGCATCCTCTCTGTAATGTGCTCTAGGCGCATTTAGAAATATTATTAAACTGGCTTTAGGAAAGAGTATCATTTCGTTAATAGTTTAAGGTGTTAGATGCGCTTCATTAAACTTTACGAAAAAAAATAAAACGTTTATACAAAACAAATAGCAATAAAAAGTCTTGCAAGAAGAAAAAAAAGATGATCAAACCTTTAAATCTCCGAGATAGGAAGCCAAGACGGCAGGGGATCCTTGTAGCCCGGATTGAAAGGTCAATGTCAGTGTGACCTTTGACCCGGGTCGACTGGGGTGGTAAGAACAACTGGCACTGGCGTTCGACTTGCCAAGTTCAACATGTGTCATCGAGCTCTTAGGGATTTCAATAATTACTTAATCATGTGTAAATATTCACGCGATATGCCCATTTGACTGGACCAAAACTGACAAAAATATAGATCACTGTAAAGATCATAAGTGAGGGGTTTTCCAGACTAATAGAACCGCCGTTTTACTATTTTAAGAATTTTACCTTTTTATGATTTTGGATGTCATATATTTCTATTTAGTTGATTTTTATTTGTTTCGAATCGTCAAAATGAGACAAAAGGGGAAGGTATTGGGAATATATATACATATTTTTTTTCAATTTTGTATATACTTTTCACAAACAGTATCGACAATATGAGGACAACTAAAATCTATTTGGTTGCCTAAATATGCTATTCTTAAATATAATTAGAGTCGGTTGGTCGGCGGGTCGGTAAATGTTATTTACATATTTTTTTAATTTTAGTTTTGATATAATTTCATTTTGATATAAAAATCAGACCGAAAGATTTCTTAATCATGTGTAAATATTCACGCGATATGCCCATTTGACTGGGCTAAAACTGATAAAAATATAGATCACTGTAAAGATCATAAGTGAAAGATTTTCCAGACTTAGATACAGAACGGCCGTTTTCTATTTTAGGAATATTGCCTTTTTATGATCTTGAATGACATATATTTGTATTGAGTTGATTTTTATTTTTAAAAAAATATATTAAAAGGGGCTGTTTAGAATTGTCAACATTAGACAATAAGGCATGGTATACGGTAGGGGATATTTTTTTCTTCAAATTTTGTATCTACTTTTTACAAACAGTATCGGCAATATGAGGACAACTAAAATGTATTGGCTTGCCTAAATATACCATTCTTAAATATAGATAGAGTCGGTTGGTCGGCGGGTCGGTAAATGTCATTTATCTATTTTTTTATTTTTAGTTTTGATATAATTTCATATGGACAATTAGACCGAATGATTACTTAATCATGTGTAAATATTCACGCGATATGCCCATTTGACTGGGCTAAAACTGACAAAAATAAAGATCATATAAGTGAAAGGTTTTCCAGACTTAGATACAGAACGGCCGTTTTCTATTTTAGGAATATTGCCTTTTTATGATCCTGAATGAGACATATTCGTATTGGGTTGGTTTTTTATTTGAAAATATTCAGAAGCTTTCTTTCGAATGGTCTAAATCAGACAAAACGGGAATGTAATTGGGTTTTTTTGTAGCCATAAACTTTTCACAATAGTATTGGGGATATTTCAGTACTACATGAGTATTAAATTTACATTATAACTATTCTTCAGATTTCATATTTTTTATAGACTCACCATAATTATTCATTTTGAATATCTGGACCCCTTGGAAGAACAGAGGTTATTTAATCCTTCTGAAAGGGCAATCCAGCCAATCTTATTAATTGCAAGTTATTTTTTTTTGTTCACATGTAAATTTGTCAAATGTATTCTTATTTCGTATTATGTTGTATATTATGTCTTTTTAATGATTGGGAATAAAGTACCATACCATACAATATTAGCAGATTAGTACCGTTTAGTTTTCTTTTTCCGAATTTTCTTCTGAATGAAGAGGGAAAAATCAAGTCGTGAAAATTTCAGAGGATCGGTTCATCTTTTTTTTTCATTTGATGCGCTTTGTAAGCGACAATAGTGTATAAAGTTTATAAACTTTTGCATTTTTTCCCAGATTTCTATCGATTATTACAGGGAGGGTGTTTTTGTTGATTGGTCTTTTAATTCAAATTTTGGGGTTTCTCTTAGATAGGTTTAAAACGAAACTTTTTGGTATTTGTACGCGGCACGAATGGGGTATCGAACGTTTTACAATAGCACGTACGGGGGTGACGATTTTTTCATCTCAGATGACGAATGGGAAATCTGTTATTTATCACGTGATTAATTTTTGCCCAATCATACGGGTGGATTTAAAGTATGTAGAATATGATCTGCAAATCGTCTTGTGGTTGGTTTACCAGTACCAGTGCGCGCCTAGCAGGCGATTTCAATGACCGGGTAATAATGAGAAGCCCTTTGGTCAGATTCAATAGAAGGTGTTTAATATTCAAATATCCCGACCTCTCAGAAAGTATACGGTATTGTAATTATATTCCTGAGGATGGGCTAGCAATACTATTTTTCCGAGGGGCGAAGCCCCTGAGGAAAAGTAGTTTTCTTTGCTAGCCCATCCGAATAATAATAATGAGAAGCCCTTTGGTCAGGTTCAATAGTAGGTGTTTATTATTCAAATATCACGACCTCTGAGAAAGTATACGGTATTGGAATTATATTTCTGAGGATGGGCTAGCAATACTATTTTTCCGAGGGGCGAAACCCCTGAGGAAAAATAGTTTTCTTTGCTAGCCCATCCGAAGAATTATAATACTAATATACTTTCGAAGTAACTGTTCGGGATATTTGATTTATATCTCTTCAAAATAAGAGGTAAAAAGTGAAACTTACTCAGATATTCGGCTTAACTGCCGTGTTTTCAGGCGCTCCAGTTTGTACCGTTGCGGTAGGGCACCGTACTCAGACACAGTCATTCACTGTTACAGTCAGACGGTACCACTCAGTCACGGCACAGTGCTGCACTGCCACAGTACACTACGTCTAGCTGATTATTAAACAACATTTTCTCCTGGATTGCAGTACTTGTTCTTATATAGAGTAGAGCATTTTTGTGAGCAAGCTAATGTTATCCATTCATACATTTCACAGGATGAACGATTATAAATGAGTTGAACAAAGGCTGGCCGACAGCAAAATCCTTCGTGTGCGTCGCCATATTTGTTTACGTTTTGCGGACCGCTTCACGTGTTCTGTGCGTGCGCAGTTCTGCATTTCTACCGCGGTCGAGTATATAAAAAATATACCGAATTGGTTTTGATGGCTTGTTTACTAGTTCAAATATATGAAAGCATGCTTTCCCCATCGACCAATCATATAGCTTGATAGCTAATGAATATTCATAGATGAGATATAAAACAGTATTATTGAATAAATGAATTTGCACTGTAAAATATATGAAATATTATACAGGAACTGTTCATTTGCAAGGGAACCTCGTTTTGTGTTTCGGAGAAGGGTTCCTTTCATTTTCCCTTGTAATAAACGTAGTGTACTTTAATGAACAAGTGTTCCTTCATATCATAAATTAAAGCTTAATTATGATTTTGTATATTTTTCCAGTTTGTATAATCATACATAATTTCCGCTAAGTCACGCTCCGAGTGCGTTCGACAAATCCAGTATTTGAGCAGAGAGAAGCTTGTTAAAAGTGCATTCTCGGTGCATCATTCATGTGCAATAATAAAAGAGACAGTGCAGAATGTGGGGTGAGTCAAAAAAGTTGAAATTCTCGTTTACAAGAGAAAGACAACAACCACAAAATGGCTGTTCGTATTCATCGTGTAAAGCGGAACATAACGGGGGATTAGTTCGCTAAAACAGCAGCTTTTTCAACGTTGATGGCACTCCCATGCTATCTCGACCAAAGCCTGAGTCAAGTTCGGGTCCCAGATATTTATGGTTTTTCCTGCGTTTTTCCCGTTTGTATGGTGGCTTCTAATTACTTATACAACAGGCGATTTGAGTATTGAAGTTTGCGACCTGGGCTGTGTTTCATAAAGCTGCGCTTAGATCTACGCACAAGTCTACGAACGACTGGTGAACATGCCTCAGGTGGGAATCATTTTCAGCGAGTTATCAGTGAGTTATTAGCGAGTTACTATTGATTGCGTTAAAGCATAAGCAGTCGTTCGTAGAGTCGTACGTACCTCGATCTACGAGCAGCTTTATGAGACACAACCCCGATCAAGGCTCGTACGAACTTGGACACACAATTTGCGATCAAAGATGCACAGTTTGTGACCTACAAGGACAGATTGACATTCTGGGGCTGTTCGTAGAATTACACACGGCTATACGAACGACTGATGACCCTCAACACCGTTCCGCTGAATCATACATGAGAACGGGTTACCAGTCGTTCGTTAAGTAGTACGTGAAGGTACAATCAGCTCAGTAAGAAACACAACCCATAGTTACAAGCCTCACGTCCCGGTTCAGGGGACAAAAACTTTGTGTCCTTCGTCACAAGTCCCTTTTCATCCCAGGCCAAAACCTTTACGTCCCGAATTGCAAATTTCTTGACCTGGGCGATGCTTCACGAAAGACTTAAGAACGACTTTACGCACGAATGGTACCAGTTCTTGTGCTGAATGATTCTTACGCCTATTAAACTTATTAACGTACTCCAGTTTTCCTTAAAGTCGTGCGTAAGTTTAAGAACGATTTGGTGAAACACCACCCCGATTGCAAACATCACGGTGCACTTGACCTTTCATCAATAATACTTACGGGCCACCATACTTCTGCGTGTCAATGACACGGAAAGCAAATCGGAGATAGAAGGACGTGAGGGATTAGAGCGGGCACGTCATGCAAACAGGTGCCGTGTCTGCCCCGTCAGCCATCATCCCAGGCCCGATGCGTTGGGCAGGACCTCTTTGTCGCATCTATTAAACGGATGATGCCTAACAACTCGCCGAGGCAAATGTTCAACAGGGGCGCGCCATTTCCAAAACAGAGCTAGAGGAAAGGATAGATAAAGTTCATCTGGAGAGTGAAGATAGTCGGGAATCCTTTCATAGTTGCTTAACTGTACCTATACATCTCTCTTCGACAGGCTTCGTTCGTAAAAGACATCGTAAATATCTTTGAACTAGTTCAAAAGTAAGACGGTTGCCAATGATGACAATGAATGCACATAATCGAAATAGATTTGGGTAAAATTAATATTCAAATGCGAAATCGTTTTGATTTGATCTGCAGGTGTTCTCTGTCAGTGTGCAATTTACTTTCGTTCTGAAACAAATTATTAGGAGCACAGCTTGAAAGACTGTTGAAAAATTGAATGGGTCACGCTTAAACAGTCCCTCACATCATTGTTCGTAATAATCACATTATTACGAAGCTCGGTTCCTATTTCCAAGAGCAATAGACAGTGCAATTTTGTTGTCCAGGAGATCTGGAGCCTCTGAAATACCCTTTAAAGCCGATTTAACCGGAATTCAGTGACCAATTATGATAAACATTAGGGGTAGCAATGGATCAGCTCCATTATGATATTGTTTGTAAATGTTTGAAAAAAAGAAGAATTCTGCTATATGTCAACATGTTATGCAGAAAACAAAATCAATATAGGCCCGTTTCAAGGACTTCCGGTTGCGAGCGCGAACGGACGGCGTGTTGCTTATTGGCAACAACATTTCCTTCTTTCCGCACCTTGCCAAGCTCAGAAACTCGGAACACTTCGTACAACTTTCCGATGCTTGTTGTCGTCGCTTGTATTTTGATTTGTCCTCTCTTTGGCTTCGATTGTCTCTAAAAACATGCGGAACACATACGTTTGCAACTATTGAGCTGTGAGCTAGCGAAATAAAGCTTGCTCACTCGCTATTCCAGGAAAAAAAAAATTCTGCTCGGCAATCTTCGCAATCAAAATGGCAGCGGACAGTTTGGCTTCTAACCGGAAGTCATGTCGATCGTGACGGACTGACTTATAGATGCTTAAATGGGTAGGAAAGGCTCCGTTCAATGATAACATTGTTCAACATTGTTAAGTAAATTTGTGGAAGAAAAGTTCCTATCCCATAGCAAAATATACTTGGCGATACTTCAACATCTTACGTAGAAAGCGAAAGCGAGATTGGCCTGTTTCGATCGATTCGATAAATCTTTTAGAGAAAAGCAAAGGTTCATTTCAATAATCATCATTATAGAATTGTTTGATATTGTTTTGCAGATGTGTGGAATAATTTGTTTCTTCAAAACAATAAATAATAACGCTAACCCTATGTCAACATCTTACGTAGAAAGCAAAAGCGATATAGGTCTGTCGCTTTAACAGAGGAGAATCAATAAATTGTATCTGTTCACCTTTTGATTCCAACGTTATCACGTACTCTTCTGATTCATATGGCGGCTCTGAGGGATCATCAACATCGCTGGTCATGTGTGACGTGAATTTTGCGACCTTGGCGGTATTTAATAATAATAATAATAACACACGGCTTTTATATAGCGCTTATCAGCTCTTCATTAAAATCCTCTAAGCGCTCTACAATTGAAACATTATTACCCTGGCTGTAGCAGTGCAGCTATTAGGCGCGTCAGCTTTTTCAAGGAATAGATTCCTACCAGGTACCCATTCACCTCACCTGGGTTGAGTACAGCACAATGTGGATGAATTTCTTGCTGAAGGAAATTGACGCCATAGGTGGGATTCAAACCTACGACCCTCTGGTTGAAAGGCGAGAGTCAGAACCACTACACTACGGCGCCTCCTCGTCACTGTCAAGGCAAGAAAATACTACCAGAACGAAGTTGAGAACGTTAAGAACGTCGTTCTTGCTCTTGTGCTTAAGCCCCGGTCACATAGGACCCCGGAAGCCACACGATTCACCCCGACTCTTTGTTAATTCACAGTTAACTGCCTCAGAACAACGAGTCGGGGTGAATCGTGTTGCTTCCGGGGTCCTATGTGACCGGGGTTTTAGTGAGCACAAACATTAATACCATTCGTTCTTAAAGGCGGTATTTGACCAAGATGGCAAAGACTCTAAGAATGACTTTAAGAACGTCTGGTATCAGTTCTTGTGCGTAATTATAGATAATTATACGAGTATTCCGCACAAAAACTGGTTCAAGTCGACCTTAAAGCATTTCGTAACCTGATGAAACACATCTAAAAAGTCATACAATTTTTTGCTCTGGAGATGAAGTTTGTGACCTGAGACGCGATATTGTTGTCTGATAACATTAAATTCACGTCCTGAGGCTAAACGTTGCGTCCCGGATCACAAATACTAGGGACCTTTAGCATGTACAAGACGGAAGTGCCGATCACAACGTTAGCTCTACGGTCCATTCAAGAAGTAGTGTTGTGTTGGTGCGCCCTTCTGGAACGGACCTTAGAGCTAACGTTGTGATCAGCCATACCGTCTTGTACATGCTAAAGGTCCGTACTACGTCCCTGGGGCCTGTAACATAAACCAAATTGCAACCAATCGCAAACTTTACATTTACCACAGACCTAAGGCCACCGCACACTACACGACTTTTAGTTTTAAGACCTTAAGACCAATTTTGCAAATTGAAACACGCTGTAATATGCCCTCTCATGACAAGGTACTTGATACTTAAAACTTTATGATATATCAAGTATCAACTACTTCGCCGTATGATGACTTATTACAGCTTGTTTCAATATTTGCAAAATTAGTCTTAAGGTCTTAAGACTAAAAGTTGCGTAGTGTACGGTGGCCTTTATGATTGATATCAATCGTACGATCGATTAGAAAACTCTATGTTACGGGGCCCAAATCACACACTTCAGGTGTCAATATCAATCAATAATACGATCGATTGATAAGCTTTATCTTAACGGAGGCTTTAGTAGCAAGACAGTCGTGCTTACTAAACTTTTTTAAAACACGATACAAACTTTTTTCGAAAAGTTAAATGGGCCACAAACAATAAAACCGTACGCCGTGTATTCAACCGTGCGGACACAACAGTCGCAAGCCGGTTCCGATTTGAATAGCATTACAAAGGACCATTGAATTTGCTTTCGACTTGGTTATTCGAAAATAGTTTACGTCATATTTTTAACAATGGTTGTTCTTGGCGACCCGAAAGCTTGCCCGAGGCTTGCCAGACATAGTAATGTGTGCAAACCGGATAACTACGGTCGTCGGCAAGAGACGTACATAAATTTGAATACATTAGGGAAACTGGCCTATTAACGACACACGTGGCCTGTTGTTGAGTGGACTTCACCGTACCATAGGTTCCTATTGCTTGCTTTAATGGTGAGAACGTATGACAATATTTCCCGTTTTAGTTCATTTCGTGGACGGGGGGGAATATCTAGTGAGAAATCCTTCGCCTGTTGATGTGACATAATTCCACCATCGTCACCCCCACTCACTCATTCATGATCGTGAGTAATGAATTCCTACCGTTCTGGTGTCGCGCTTCATGTTTAGACAACCCTGAAAACATTGGTAGCATATTCGACCACTTCTGTGCAAAGTCATTGATAGCATTTAAAGCAATACAAATAATTTTGTATTAATAAAAATTGTGTTGTTTTACTACAATGGTGGCCATAAGATAAGATGTGCGTCTGGATGACAACGTCTTCCAGCGGGCAAATGTTATGAGAACGTTATAAAAACACACATGCTTCTTGGACCACGTAAGCGGTAACGGAATTACATGATATTTTTAGCTCCAGTTTGTCTCTTTTATCCCAGTGACAGGCTCTCAGAGTCTGATTAAGCTCTTAAAACTGTAAAATGCATTGTAGAGATGTAAAGAGAATGTAGATGGATTTCTTAACGATGTTATTTTCCTCACAAAATATAAAGCACATAATTATCTAAAAATACTGTCTCCGAGCAAATAAGAGGCACTGAAAAAGAAATATTGCTAGATTTTTTCATGTGGAATTGCCCAGATATATTGTTGTTTTAGCATGGTATACACTGTTAAACAAGTGTTACAGTTCACCGTACTCTAGCAGTATACTGCCCTCAATGGCCTTAACCTATCACCAACAACAATAACAACAAGAACACAACAATGATGTTGTTGATAAGCTTAATCCAGATGGATATTAACAATTACTATTGGACTTGCCCCATTAAGCAACAACAACATGGCCACAGGAACTCATGTTTCAAATCAATCACTCATCGCTCCAACAATCAGCATGTCACATTACGTAACAAAACACCTCCAAGTTCTTCGCCTTAATAAGCCTTAATCCTATTACAATGTTGCCCTTCAGATTAAACAAGTAACCAGAGCTTATGTTTAATCCATCAACTTTAGCCGCTGGGATTTTGCAGTTCTGCGCAGGCAGGAAGACGAATTCAGCTCCAGGAAAAGACAGACACATGGAATCCCAAAAGAAGATCGGCTGATGTGTGTTGACAGGCAAAGTACACCTGAGTTATGACGTCATCCCTTAAATCACCCTTATCATTGAACGAGAAATCTTTCACTGATAGAGCAGGAGTATAAGTGCATTACCCTTTAAAGTCTCAAAGAAATATCGGAGGTATACAACACTTTTTTGTTAAAGAAACAATATAAATTATTGGTATTTTCATAGTGCACCTGACATCCAGTTCACAACTGCTAAAAGCGCTTAAAACATTATTACCTGATCACTTGCTCAGCTAGTTAGGTACACTAAAAAATATGCCATACGTTCCCCTACCGATACCCAAATAATACCTGAGTTAGTGCAGCACGATATGGATACATTTCTCGCTGACGGAAATTAACACCATGGGTGGAATTTGGACCGCGACCTTTTTTGTGAAAAGCAAGAGTCAGAACCACTACACCACGACATTTCCACACATGTGTCTCAGACATTTAGAGTAAGCTAAGATAAGGCAAATCTAGATTCCCCTTATCAATATGTCCCACTCTCATTCATCATAATTGTATAGACGTAAAGCGATTATCTGCAGACGGTAATGTACATGTATATCATATATAAAAATGCGCTAGCGAAAAGCGCGCGAAAAAAAAAATAATTGAAGAATTCCGATCAGGGTCTGAAAGTATCAACTGGGTTCAAAGATGATGAGGAGTGACGAAGGAAGAGAGGTGTCATTTTTTAAAGGTCGACTCACACCTTTGCGTTTTAGTCTGCGTCGTCCCAGCGTATTTGGAAATTAAAAACGCACCCTGGACGCACAGATACGCAGGTCACACGGTGGACTGAAGCTTGGCGTACGTACGTTCGTTGATCGCAAACCCATCGTCAGTCCACCGTCTGATCCGCGTATTCTGTGCGACCGGAGAGCGTTTTTAATTAACAAAAACCCAGAGACAATGCAGGATAAAAAAGAAAAGGTGTGAGTCGGCCATGAAAATGAGAGGAGATTGTCAAGAATGATTACATACTAAAGGTTTGCATCTGCTCGAGGTAGGAAGTCAGGTGTGAGAAAGCGTTAATACTTACGTAAGCTAGAAGAGTACTTTAGAAGGTAAATCCATGAGGTACATGGTTAGGGAAAAGAGTGCAATATTGCATTTTGCAACACTAGGAGATCAATAATTGAAGTAATTCTTGCCTTGTCCTTTTGATTAATTAACATCCCTTTCATAATATACATATTAATTTTTCAGTACAAGCTTTAATATTCAGAATACATGGAATAGCTGGGGCTGCCCTGACAGAGCCACTTTGGTCTTTATAGCAGTTCCCCTTTCATTTCCGTTATTAATGTTATTTACGTACTGCATATGTTGTCCCCCTATTTTTCATCCTACTTTTTTCCTCTTCAATTTACTGTCTTGTTGATTCTTTATATTATTTTATTGTACTTATTTTGTTTATGTGTTGTATTTTAACGAAATTGAATTGAATAAACGCATTTAAATTGAATTGAATCCTAAAATAGATAAACACTGAATAACAGTGCTGTACCGAGAAGCTGTGAACACAAATTTACAGGCTTTCTCGGGTAGGAAAAAATAATTCAATTGATATTCAGATCAAGTTAGAAGCAACTCAATCTTCATATTGTATATAGAGTTATGATATATTTTTAAACTAAAGCGAAAGAGTCTGCGCCAAGGTTAAATACTAGGTTAAAGTTTTAGACATCAGCTGCCTACACATTTATTGGTTTACAAATTACCAAGCGGGTCTAATTAAATCCAGCATGAGCAAAATATCACCATCGGGTGAACATATTTTAACCAACCGTTTAATACGTGGACTTTATGATGCCCAGCGTTAGATAAAATAATGTTGACCAATTATTTTGAGAGTAATGAAATATGAAGGTAGATACATTGTCCTTTCGAATTGTCAGAGACAATTATTTCAACAGGGTAGCCCATTCAATAAAAATTGATATTCCATGGGGCCCTGTAACGTAAAATTAATCTGTTATATTTGAAAATTTCTTAAAATGTAGACACTCGTCTCGTATAACGGCTCAATATCCAAACACCACACACAACTAAATCGCAGCCATTGAATGTCTTCGAGCAACCGAACGATATGAGGAGATATAGGAACACCCATATCCATTGCGTGGAACTGTCACATCAGATCGTAGGAACCTAAAGAGCCGGAGAAGCAACCCAATTACTCGTCATCCGACATCTGACAACTTCTCTTAAGAAGGTAACAAGGTAAACTGGAAAGCGTGTTTCAATCTCTCTTTAACTGCTCCCTGAGTGGGAGAGCTAATGAGGGATACCGAAGCGATCAGTCACCTTCGCCAGAAAAGTGCAGAGACACCCAAATTGATCAGCCCGCCTTACATATTTCTTGATAAGTTGCTTGTTAACATCTTGTTAAGACAACGTCGTGTAGTCACCGATTTCGACTTATCGTTGAGATTCACCCACACAATTGGTGAGATCTATCAGATTTCATTAGACTCGAGTCAGGGTCAGTCATACTCCTCGTCATTTAGGTCAACGTAGCTGACATCGGCCGTCAATGGATTACCCAGAGTGCCCAGTGCGGTATAATGCCCGTGCTTTAAGGACATATTCAAGAATCCCTTTTCTAAATCATACATTTATATAATTTATATAAGATTATACGATAAGTTATATTTTAAAAAATAACACCATTCAAATATATTCTCCTACTAATTATCCCCATTAGTACAGGAATGTGGCCCATTATGATTTTTATTTAATGATGATTAGGAAATTTAAACATCTCTTTTTCAAGAAAAGGGGCTTTCCTTTTTATTTCCTCATAATGGCGAAGACTTGGAAATCAATGGCAATATCAAAGATTCTTAAAATGATAAAAAGACGCATTTTTAGGCACAGTACGACGAAAAAGAACGCCATTTTCAAGAGTATAGCTGACGCCATCCATTAATGGCTTAAGCAGAGTGCCCAGTGTTCTACGATGCCCGTCCTTTGAGGACATATCCAATAATCTCTTTTTATAAATGATATAAAGTATATAAGGTTATATTATAGATTATAATTAACAAAATGAATAATCTAATATTATTCTCCTCATAAGTGTCTCCATTAGTACGTGGGTGCAACCCTGATGGCCAATAACCATCTAACCATATCTTTTTTTTTCAGGAAAAATGAATATTTAGTTGTACGCCCTTTGAAATAGTAAAGACATAGAAATCGATGCAAGAATATATTTGTAAAACAATTTTTCTTAAAAGAATGTCCAAAGAACGTATCTTCAGACAAATTATACGGACAAAAAGAAAACATTGTTTTCCGGAATATAGGACATACCCTGTCAATGGGTTAACCAGATCAGCCCAGTGCTGTACGATCCCCATGCTGGGCGGACATATTCAATAATCCTTTTGTTTTAATATAAATAATCTGATAATATAAAGTACATAAGGTTATGTTATATAGATATATAACAAATGGAATTATTCCATATATTCTCCTACTAAGTGTCTCCATTAGTACAGGGATGCAACTCTGGTGGCCCTTGAAAATTTAATCATATCTTTAAAAAAAAAAAAAAAAGACATTCATTTTTACACCCTTCAAAGTAATGAAAGCAGAGGCATCTTACAACACTGAGCGCTCTGGTTAAGCTATTCATGATGTTCTGTATTCCTTAAAAAATGCGTTCTTGCCTGTTTGTCTGAAAATATTTAGAGAACATAGAGAAGAACATAATTTTTCGGAATATAGGACATCGCCCTTAAATGGCTTAACCAGAGTACCCAGTGTTGTACGATGCCCGTGCTGGAATGACATATTCAATGATAACTATTTTTTGTTTTACTTATACATTGTATAAGATTAAATTTTTATAAATAAATTGTATAAAAAAAATATTCAAATATAGTCTCCTTATAGGTGTCTCCATTAGGAAAGGGTTACAACTCTGGTGGCCAAAGAACAAATTTACCACATTTTTTTAATCAAGAAAATGGACTTCCATTTTTACGCCCTTCTATGATAAAGGCGTTTAAATGGATTCCAACATAAACAATCTATAAACATTCTATTCTTAAACGGACATACAAAAACACGTCTTTTCAGACATAGTAAGACAGAAAGGAGCATAATTGTCGGGAATATAGACCATCGTCCTTCATTAGCTTAACCAGAGTGCCCAGTGTTGTACGATGCCCTTACTGGAGGACATATGCAATAATATATTTTATGAATTATAAATTACACAAGAATAAAATAGTATTAAAAATGTTCAAAGCGTCGTAGTACGTGTACTGATTTTGACTCTCGCCTTCCAGGTAGAAGTCCACGGTTCGAGTACTACCCATGGCGTTAATTTCCTTCCGCAAGAAATTCATCCACACTGTGCTTCACTCAACCCATGTGAAAAATTGGAATGCTTGAGCGCCTAACTGGCTTGCTCGGCAGCTATAGCCAGGGTAATACTATGGTACCTAGTATCAAGCGCAGTAGAGTATATGCATATAGTGATTGCGCTATATAAATGGACCTACTATTATTACTATTATGTTCAAAGATATTCTCCATATATATATAAGTGTCTCCATTAGTACAGGGGTACAATAATTACATGTACCCTTGTATTTGTGTGTAACATTACATGAAAACGCAGTACATATGGAAATATAAGCCTTTGAAACTGTGAAAATTTGAACAGAAATCTAATAATCATTGAAATGCGATGAGTTTTCAATATGAAGTTGTAATATATCACGATCCCTGTTACAGAACTTTAACAGAATTTGTGAAGTCATTCCTCATGGGTACCAAATTACATATTTTTTTCCTTTTTTTCATAATATTCACGAAATGTTGTTTTTTCGCTTAAGTATAGCATACGTTTATTATTTTTGCATGTATTTCATAAAGAATTTGAGTAAACTATAATTACAAGTTTTGCATTTATCCATTTTTATAAATTTTATGCAGAAAGTGAAAGGGGATGTATTATTTGCCCGTATGTCAGATATCAAAATACATAACTTTTAAATGAATTGTCATATTTTGATCAACTTTTCGTTTGATCTTCCTCAATTGACTAAGAGCATGGTAATTCTAGGGGTGTGATTCCCTTTAATTAGTCCTCTCTATTCACCGCTGTGGCTAAATCACATCACTGTCACATTTACTTATTTTATCAATTTGCCTTTCTTTCGGGTCTCAAAAATATTTCATTTTTATATTGCCAACATGTTATTCATGAACTGGAAAATAGCCAAATTTCCCCAACATGACCAACATTATGACCACAATTGATGGCTCATTTGATAAACTCAGACAGGCACTTTTCATAGATCATGAAGACGGAAAAGGGGTACTGTGACCTACAATTTTCAAGTTAAAATGTTATAGACAAAAAAAAAAGGTCTACGGAACACCATTTGTTTTCGTCATAGGGGGAACCAACCTTTCTTCATTAGCAAACTCATCACGGGATGGTGGTGCAGGCTCGCCCTACAATGGCAAAAAAAAAAAAATCTTTGTAATTTCTTTGACAAACTTTAAAGGGGAACTAACCCCTGGAATTATCGTGCTCCAATGAATAAAGTAAAATCATATGAGCAAACTGCACAAATTTGAGCAAAATCGGGGTACCCGTTCAAAAGTTACGAATTTTTAAAGTCGCAGAGATATGACGATTCCTGCCGCTGATGGGCATCCTTGGACTCTGCAACATCGATGGAATCCGTGACGTCATTTTCGACAACTCGTCATTTACTCTGTGTACAAAATATGATGTTTTCTTCTTTTTTTTTCCAAAAATCCAACAAAATGTTGGTTTTCCGCTTGACTTTAGCATTCCTTTATTGATTCTGCATGCCTTTTGAGAAGAATGATGTTGAACCCCTACTCTAAATTTCACATTAATAATTTCTTTTAATTTCATGGACACGGGGAATAAGGAGTTTGTCCGACATGACGTCCCAGATTCCGTCGATGTTGCCGATCGCACGGACCCCCATCATCGGCAGTGATCGTCACAGCTCTGTGAATTTGAAAATTCATAACTTTTGAATGGGCTGTCTGATTTCGCTCAAATTTTCACAGTTTGTTCGTTTGAGTTTTCTTCATTCAATGATAACATGGCAATTAGAGGGGTTGGTAAACAGCATTTATGTATTTCACCTTGCAAAACATTTTTATTGGGAAGGAAGGATTTTTGAAGAAAATGCACGCTATTACCCTGATTACCAAGGATATCGATTAGCATTTCAGATCGGGTGAAGGGACATATATCAATATGCCTGTGTTTCCTGTAAACCGAATGAAAATTATCATAAACTTAGATGTTTGATCGTGTGTTAAAGGTAGAAAACTACATTTGCACACATTACGGTGATGCTTACAACTTGTTGTGTACCGCGGATATGCCATAATGATAACCTATACGAAGTATTTTGGTCGAATGTAGTCCAGAATATTTAATTCAAATAAAAATCTATTCTATCATAATTCATCTTGACACCAACGGTATCGCGATACTCCTAGCGTATTAATACACACACATACACACACAAACACACACACACACACACACACACACACACACACACAATATTGTAAGAGCACGTACAGTGTGCACTTCAATACACTGCCACACCATGCGGAATACGCACTGAAAGAGAGCTATTGGTCAACGAGGGGTCAACGGCTGTTTTGAATTTCGAACGCACGGTCCATTCGAGGCCCGAATAGAAGAATTATTATTGGAATAACTATAAATGCGCTTATCATGACCAGTCTTTATGCTTAATTGATTGGTGATAAGTTCTAACATTCAGTACTCTGCAACATAACACAACAATCTTGGAAAGTAAAATTTTAGGCTGAAAAAGAAGTATGGTACCTTTAATATATGGTGCCGTTTTCCACTTTTGGGCAATTCCACGGTAACGTAGTTACAAATCAGAAATGTCTTATTATATTCCTTTGTGCTATACTTGTACGATCTCAGTCAGTTTGAATACTTTTATATGGTGCAGAGGTTCTAATGCCATCACCTGAAACACAAAATATGTCAGATTTCTTATTTGGTTGGGGACNGTGTTTCGGAGAAGGGTTCCTTTCATTTTCCCTTGTAATAAACGTAGTGTACTTTAATGAACAAGTGTTCCTTCATATCATAAATTAAAGCTTAATTATGATTTTGTATATTTTTCCAGTTTGTATAATCATACATAATTTCCGCTAAGTCACGCTCCGAGTGCGTTCGACAAATCCAGTATTTGAGCAGAGAGAAGCTTGTTAAAAGTGCATTCTCGGTGCATCATTCATGTGCAATAATAAAAGAGACAGTGCAGAATGTGGGGTGAGTCAAAAAAGTTGAAATTCTCGTTTACAAGAGAAAGACAACAACCACAAAATGGCTGTTCGTATTCATCGTGTAAAGCGGAACATAACGGGGGATTAGTTCGCTAAAACAGCAGCTTTTTCAACGTTGATGGCACTCCCATGCTATCTCGACCAAAGCCTGAGTCAAGTTCGGGTCCCAGATATTTATGGTTTTTCCTGCGTTTTTCCCGTTTGTATGGTGGCTTCTAATTACTTATACAACAGGCGATTTGAGTATTGAAGTTTGCGACCTGGGCTGTGTTTCATAAAGCTGCGCTTAGATCTACGCACAAGTCTACGAACGACTGGTGAACATGCCTCAGGTGGGAATCATTTTCAGCGAGTTATCAGTGAGTTATTAGCGAGTTACTATTGATTGCGTTAAAGCATAAACAGTCGTTCGTAGAGTCGTACGTACCTCGATCTACGAGCAGCTTTATGAGACACAACCCCGATCAAGGCTCGTACGAACTTGGACACACAATTTGCGATCAAAGATGCACAGTTTGTGACCTACAAGGACAGATTGACATTCTGGGGCTGTTCGTAGAATTACACACGGCTATACGAACGACTGATGACCCTCAACACCGTTCCGCTGAATCATACATGAGAACGGGTTACCAGTCGTTCGTTAAGTAGTACGTGAAGGTACAATCAGCTCAGTAAGAAACACAACCCATAGTTACAAGCCTCACGTCCCGGTTCAGGGGACAAAAACTTTGTGTCCTTCGTCACAAGTCCCTTTTCATCCCAGGACAAAACCTTTACGTCCCGAATTGCAAATTTCTTGACCTGGGCGATGCTTCGCGAAAGACTTTAAGAACGACTTTACGCACGAATGGTACCAGTTCTTGTGCTGAATGATTCTTACGCCTATTAAACTTATTAACGTACTCCAGTTTTCCTTAAAGTCGTGCGTAAGTTTAAGAACGATTTGGTGAAACACCACCCCGATTGCAAACATCACGGTGCACTTGACCTTTCATCAATAATACTTACGGGCCACCATACTTCTGCGTGTCAATGACACGGAAAGCAAATCGGAGATAGAAGGACGTGAGGGATTAGAGCGGGCACGTCATGCAAACAGGTGCCGTGTCTGCCCCGTCAGCCATCATCCCAGGCCCGATGCGTTGGGCAGGACCTCTTTGTCGCATCTATTAAACGGATGATGCCTAACAACTCGCCGAGGCAAATGTTCAACAGGGGCGCGCCATTTCCAAAACAGAGCTAGAGGAAAGGATAGATAAAGTTCATCTGGAGAGTGAAGATAGTCGGGAATCCTTTCATAGTTGCTTAACTGTACCTATACATCTCTCTTCGACAGGCTTCGTTCGTAAAAGACATCGTAAATATCTTTGAACTAGTTCAAAAGTAAGACGGTTGCCAATGATGACAATGAATGCACATAATCGAAATAGATTTGGGTAAAATTAATATTCAAATGCGAAATCGTTTTGATTTGATCTGCAGGTGTTCTCTGTCAGTGTGCAATTTACTTTCGTTCTGAAACAAATTATTAGGAGCACAGCTTGAAAGACTGTTGAAAAATTGAATGGGTCACGCTTAAACAGTCCCTCACATCATTGTTCGTAATAATCACATTATTACGAAGCACGGTTCCTATTTCCAAGAGCAATAGACAGTGCAATTTTGTTGTCCAGGAGATCTGGAGCCTCTGAAATACCCTTTAAAGCCGATTTAACCGGAATTCAGTGACCAATTATGATAAACATTAGGGGTAGCAATGGATCAGCTCCATTATGATATTGTTTGTAAATGTTTGAAAAAAAGAAGAATTCTGCTATATGTCAACATATTATGCAGAAAACAAAATCAATATAGGCCCGTTTCAAGGACTTCCGGTTGCGAGCGCGAACGGACGGCGTGTTGCTTATTGGCAACAACATTTCCTTCTTTCCGCACCTTGCCAAGCTCAGAAACTCGGAACACTTCGTACAACTTTCCGATGCTTGTTGTCGTCGCTTGTATTTTGATTTGTCCTCTCTTTGGCTTCGATTGTCTCTAAAAAACATGCGGAACACATACGTTTGCAACTATTGAGCTGTGAGCTAGCGAAATAAAGCTTGCTCACTCGCTATTCCAGGAAAAAAAAAAAATTCTGCTCGGCAATCTTCGCAATCAAAATGGCAGCGGACAGTTTGGCTTCTAACCGGAAGTCATGTCGATCGTGACGGACTGACTTATAGATGCTTAAATGGGTAGGAAAGGCTCCGTTCAATGATAACATTGTTCAACATTGTTAAGTAAATTTGTGGAAGAAAAGTTCCTATCCCATAGCAAAATATAATTGGCGATACTTCAACATCTTACGTAGAAAGCAAAAGCGAGATTGGACTGTTTCGATCGATTCGATAAATCTTTTAGAGAAAAGCAAAGGTTCATTTCAATAATCATCATTATAGAATTGTTTGATATTGTTTTGCAGATGTGTGGAATAATTTGTTTCTTCAAAACAATAAATAATAACGCTAACCCTATGTCAACATCTTACGTAGAAAGCAAAAGCGATATAGGACTGTCGCTTTAACAGAGGAGAATCAATAAATTGTATCTGTTCACCTTTTGATTCCAACGTTATCACGTACTCTTCTGATTCATATGGCGGCTCTGAGGGATCATCAACATCGCTGGTCATGTGTGACGTGAATTTTGCGACCTTGGCGGTATTTAATAATAATAATAATAACACACGGCTTTTATATAGCGCTTATCAGCTCTTCATTAAAATCCTCTAAGCGCTCTACAATTGAAACATTATTACCCTGGCTGTAGCAGTGCAGCTATTAGGCGCGTCAGCTTTTTCAAGGAATAGATTCCTACCAGGTACCCATTCACCTCACCTGGGTTGAGTACAGCACAATGTGGATGAATTTCTTGCTGAAGGAAATTGACGCCATAGGTGGGATTCAAACCTACGACCCTCTGGTTGAAAGGCGAGAGTCAGAACCACTACACTACGGCGCCTCCTCGTCACTGTCAAGGCAAGAAAATACTACCAGAACGAAGTTGAGAACGTTAAGAACGTCGTTCTTGCTCTTGTGCTTAAGCCCCGGTCACATAGGACCCCGGAAGCAACACGATTCACCCCGACTCTTTGTTAATTCACAGTTAACTGCCTCAGAACAACGAGTCGGGGTGAATCGTGTTGCTTCCGGGGTCCTATGTGACCGGGGTTTTAGTGAGCACAAACATTAATACCAATCGTTCTTAAAGGCGGTATTTGACCAAGATGGCAAAGACTCTAAGAATGACTTTAAGAACGTCTAGTATCAGTTATTGTGCATAATTATAGATAATTATACGAGTATTCCGCACAAGAACTGGTTTTTTAGCATTTCGTAACCTGATGAAACACATCTAAAAAGTCATACAATATTTGGCTCTGGACGTGACGTTTGTGACCTGAGACGCGATATTGTTGTCTGATAACATTAAATTCACGTCCTGAGGCTAAATGTTGCGTCCTGGATCACAAATCTTACGTCCCTGGGGCCTGTATTAAACATAAACCAAATTGCAATCAATCGTAAACTTTACATTTACCACAGACTTATTATTGATATAAATCGTACGATTCCTTAGAAAACTTTATGTTACTGGGCCCAAATCACACACTTCAGGTGCCAATTCACAAATACTATGACCGGGGTCCTGTAACCATGGTAACATTTGCGATCAATAACATTGCAAGGCTTTATTAAATGGGTCCCCATATACTTACGATTGATATCAATCATACGATCGATTGAAACGCTTTAGTGACAAGTCAGTCGTGTTTACTAAACATTTTTTTGATTTGATTTGATTTGATTTTATTCGTCATAATGCAAGAAAAATACATTGACATTAAACACGATACAAACTATTTTCGAAAAGTTAAGTGGGCCACAAACAATAGAACCGTACGCCGTGTATTCAAATGTGCGGACATAACAATCGCAAGCCGGTTCCGATTTGAATAGCATTATAAAGTACCATTGAATTTGCTTTCGACTTAATTTTTCAAAAATAGTTTACATCGTGTTTTTAACAAAGGTTGTTCTTGGCGACCCGAAGCTTGCCCGAGGCTTGCCAGACATAGTAACAAGTACTGTGTGCAAACCGGATAACTACGGTCGTCGGCAAGAGACGTACATAAATTTGAATACATTAGTGAAACTGGCCTATTAACGACACACGTAGCCCGTTGTTGAGTGGACTTCACCGTCACCATATGTTCCTATTGTTTGCTTTAATGGTGAGAACGTATGNTAATACCATTCGTTCTTAAAGGCGGTATTTGACCAAGATGGCAAAGACTCTAAGAATGACTTTAAGAACGTCTGGTATCAGTTCTTGTGCGTAATTATAGATAATTATACGAGTATTCCGCACAAAAACTGGTTCAAGTCGACCTTAAAGCATTTCGTAACCTGATGAAACACATCTAAAAAGTCATACAATTTTTTGCTCTGGAGATGAAGTTTGTGACCTGAGACGCGATATTGTTGTCTGATAACATTAAATTCACGTCCTGAGGCTAAACGTTGCGTCCCGGATCACAAATACTAGGGACCTTTAGCATGTACAAGACGGAAGTGCCGATCACAACGTTAGCTCTAAGGTCCATTCAAGAAGTAGTGTTGTGTTGGTGCGCCCTTCTGGAACGGACCTTAGAGCTAACGTTGTGATCAGCCATACCGTCTTGTACATGCTAAAGGTCCGTACTACGTCCCTGGGGCCTGTAACATAAACCAAATTGCAACCAATCGCAAACTTTACATTTACCACAGACCTAAGGCCACCGCACACTACACGACTTTTAGTTTTAAGACCTTAAGACCAATTTTGCAAATTGAAACACGCTGTAATATGCCCTCTCATGACAAGGTACTTGATACTTAAAACTTTATGATATATCAAGTATCAACTACTTCGCCGTATGATGACTTATTACAGCTTGTTTCAATATTTGCAAAATAAGTCTTAAGGTCTTAAGACTAAAAGTTGCGTAGTGTACGGTGGCCTTTATGATTGATATCAATCGTACGATCGATTAGAAAACTCTATGTTACGGGGCCCAAATCACACACTTCAGGTGTCAATATCAATCAATAATACGATCGATTGATAAGCTTTATCTTAACGGAGGCTTTAGTAGCAAGACAGTCGTGCTTACTAAACTTTTTTAAAACACGATACAAACTTTTTTCGAAAAGTTAAATGGGCCACAAACAATAAAACCGTACGCCGTGTATTCAACCGTGCGGACACAACAGTCGCAAGCCGGTTCCGATTTGAATAGCATTACAAAGGACCATTGAATTTGCTTTCGACTTGGTTATTCGAAAATAGTTTACGTCATATTTTTAACAATGGTTGTTCTTGGCGACCCGAAAGCTTGCCCGAGGCTTGCCAGACATAGTAATGTGTGCAAACCGGATAACTACGGTCGTCGGCAAGAGACGTACATAAATTTGAATACATTAGGGAAACTGGCCTATTAACGACACACGTGGCCTGTTGTTGAGTGGACTTCACCGTACCATAGGTTCCTATTGCTTGCTTTAATGGTGAGAACGTATGACAATATTTCCCGTTTTAGTTCATTTCGTGGACGGGGGGGAATATCTAGTGAGAAATCCTTCGCCTGTTGATGTGACATAATTCCACCATCGTCACCCCCACTCACTCATTCATGATCGTGAGTAATGAATTCCTACCGTTCTGGTGTCGCGCTTCATGTTTAGACAACCCTGAAAACATTGGTAGCATATTCGACCACTTCTGTGCAAAGTCATTGATAGCATTTAAAGCAATACAAATAATTTTGTATTAATAAAAATTGTGTTGTTTTACTACAATGGTGGCCATAAGATAAGATGTGCGTCTGGATGACAACGTCTTCCAGCGGGCAAATGTTATGAGAACGTTATAAAAACACACATGCTTCTTGGACCACGTAAGCGGTAACGGAATTACATGATATTTTTAGCTCCAGTTTGTCTCTTTTATCCCAGTGACAGGCTCTCAGAGTCTGATTAAGCTCTTAAAACTGTAAAATGCATTGTAGAGATGTAAAGAGAATGTAGATGGATTTCTTAACGATGTTATTTTCCTCACAAAATATAAAGCACATAATTATCTAAAAATACTGTCTCCGAGCAAATAAGAGGCACTGAAAAAGAAATATTGCTAGATTTTTTCATGTGGAATTGCCCAGATATATTGTTGTTTTAGCATGGTATACACTGTTAAACAAGTGTTACAGTTCACCGTACTCTAGCAGTATACTGCCCTCAATGGCCTTAACCTATCACCAACAACAATAACAACAAGAACACAACAATGATGTTGTTGATAAGCTTAATCCAGATGGATATTAACAATTACTATTGGACTTGCCCCATTAAGCAACAACAACATGGCCACAGGAACTCATGTTTCAAATCAATCACTCATCGCTCCAACAATCAGCATGTCACATTACATAACAAAACACCTCCAAATTCTCACCTTAATCATCCTTAATCATATTACAATGTTGCCCTTCAGATTAAACAAGTAACCAGAGCTTATGTTTAATCCATCAACTTTAGCCGCTGGGATTTTGCAGTTCTGCGCAGGCAGGAAGACGAATTCAGCTCCAGGAAAAGACAGACACATGGAATCCCAAAAGAAGATCGGCTGATGTGTGTTGACAGGCAAAGTACACCTGAGTTATGACGTCATCCCTTAAATCACCCTTATCATTGAACGAGAAATCTTTCACTGATAGAGCAGGAGTATAAGTGCATTACCCTTTAAAGTCTCAAAGAAATATCGGAGGTATACAACACTTTTTTGTTAAAGAAACAATATAAATTATTGGTATTTTCATAGTGCACCTGACATCCAGTTCACAACTGCTCAAAGCGCTTAAAACATTATTACCTGATCACTTGCTCAGCTAGTTAGGTACACTAAAAAATATGCCATACGTTCCCCTACCGATACCCAAATAATACCTGAGTTAGTGCAGCACGATATGGATACATTTCTCGCTGACGGAAATTAACACCATGGGTAGAATTTGGACCGCGACCTTTTTTGTGAAAAGCAAGAGTCAGAACCACTACACCACGACATTTCCACACATGTGTCTCAAACATTTAGAGTAACGATTAAGTCGCTAGGATAAGGTAAATCTAGATTCCCTTATCGATATGTCCCACTCTCATTCATCATAATTGTATAGACGTAAAGCGATTATCTGCAGACGGTAATGCACATGTATATTATATATAAAAACGCGCTGGCGAAAAGCGCGCGAAAAAAAGTAATAATTGAAGAATTCCGATCAGGGTCTGAAAGTATCAACTGGGTTCAAGAATGATGAGGAGTGACGAAGGAAGAGAGGTGTCATTTTTTAAAGGTCGACTCACACCTTTGCGTTTTAGTCTGCGTCGTCCCAGCGTATTTGGAAATTAAAAACGCACCCTGGACGCACAGATACGCAGGTCACACGGTGGACTGAAGCTTGGCGTACGTACGTTCGTTGATCGCAAACCCATCGTCAGTCCACCGTCTGATCCGCGTATTCTGTGCGTCCGGGGAGCGTTTTTAATTAACAAAAACCC
>BQKZ01000063.1:168823-183546 GCA_036244855.1 Temnopleurus reevesii
CTTAGGAAGTGTATTCTCAATTCCATATACGCTAGGCATACATTGGCTAAAAACGGAGATGTGTGACTAAGATCGTATATTACCAGATTACGGAAGCGTCTGTTTTTTTTTGTTAACAATAATGCCTGTTCCATGCACAAGATTGTGTTTATATTGACTAACATTTTCTACGTAAATTATATCAATTAGTTTCTGTGCTTTCTTTGATATCAAGAAGACAATTCAAAAGACCACATCCGATGACGTAACCGGACAATTGTAACTGACCTGCCTTTTCTTAGAAATTAGTTTACGTTTTTGCGATAGTCTTCCCTCAAATATAATGGATGAAGTCACCAAATTTCCCTTCGACGTTGTGACACACACAAAAAAATGCTTAGAGTGAAAGTCAAGATGACATTTCTTGTCAACGAAATGGGTAGCAGAATATGTAAATGAACAGAAGCTAAAATTTGAGGATAATTGGGCAACTTCTAAGAAATTTAAGAACTTCTAATGACACGAAATATTGGTTAGATATAGTATAAAACCCTCGATAATAAACAATTTTCGTGACGTAAAATTTTCACTACGGTATCTAATTGCTACGTCATAAATTATATATTGCTACACTGTATATCATCTGTACATGATATACAAGTATCAAATATTTCTTTATCTTTTTGAATGTTTTATATGTATATACCAATGAAAAAAAATAAATGAATAAATAAATAAATAAATAAATACATAAATAAAATGCGATTTCTAATAAATGTGCGGGAAGATGTAGCTGCGATTGTTATTTCACCCTTTTTTTACGAATCTTCAACAAAACCATTGCCCATCTCACAACCAAACATTTAAAATCTGTGTTACCTAAAGCGGAAAAAAAATCAATCATGATCCACCCTCTCAATTCCCTTTAACTTTTGCAGATACACTTTCAAATAATTCAATCGCAGTAAAGAGAAGAACGAATGAAGAGAGACATCTCGGAGCGCAGGATAGAGGTCAGATCCTCTCCTGAAAGCCCTTTGACGACAATCGCAGCACCCCGAGTCCTCCGGAGAGATTAGGCGGGAAGAGCCGCGTCGCTCCACTACAAAGCACGGAGGTGATTTTCTCCAGGAGCACATGAGCCAGGATTTGCAGGCGGGCTTGGGCCGGGTTCAGAAGGGGATGTCATTGATTCTTTTTTTCATCCCTACATCTTCAGGATTGTTTGATGGACAGGAGGGGCGCTCTAAAGCGACATGTGATAGAGAGATGTCCTGTCTAACCTGCGGATTCGAATCGCGTTGACAGCTTATAGCCCACCACCGAAAAAAAAGTACAAGAAAAAGTATCACTCCTCAACACCACGGGTTTATGCCCAAGTTACACAGAGGAGATGTTACCGAACCGACAGCATACATATTTATGAAGACCCAAAGTTCAATTTGATCAGCTTGGTGTTGTACTTGTCCCATCCATATTTGAAACCAATGTTCCCCAAATATTCAAAATTACCTTAAAGTGTATTTACACTTTGGAATCCTTATCGAGCTTGTAGTCAGTCAAGTTTACTCATTCCGGTCTATATTGCCCTGAGAATTAGGCAAATTTCTTAGACCATAGCTATTTGGCTAGACGTGCTATAATATTCGAGTGTTCATTGATTGATTGATTTTATTTTCCGTCATAAAAGGATACAATACAAAGACACAGCGAGCAAAAGTGAAAATACATGTATAACATTATAAAATAAACAATCGACAACACAATGCAAAACAAAAATAACAAAAGAAATGCAAAGAGTAGAAGAGAAGATGGCTGGATAGCCTACAGTGCTGCTGGTCTTCCATGGGTCGGTGGGAATAAGTTTCTGTATTATTATCTTTTTATTTCGAGCACAATGCACACAAATTCATGAGGAAAATAAGACTTACTTTTGGAGTTAACAGTCTGAGAACATCCGATAGGTTTAATTTCCAATGTTTACTTATAATTTTACAGTGATTTCTCAATTTGAGTGAAAACTAAAAAAAAATAGGGCCTTATTGCATAAAAAATATCGCTTGATTTAGGGTCAATACAGAATCACCTTTGATGGTGTGACTGCGGAAAAAGCTGGTGGAGAGTTAAGAGCACTTTTCAGCAAATTGAGATATACTTCCTCGGAGTACTTGAACTATCCTAAGATTCTTTCGCTGATCTGGCTGGCAGGGCTAATATCCTTGCTATGGTGATACGATTAGATTGGACTCGAGTATATTAGAGGAACATACTATGCAACAAAATGGTTTTTATAACGAGTAGAGTGAAAGGGAAGAGGTTTGGTACACAATTATATAATATTGGACGGCAATGAATGGAATACCAGGGAATATTGCACGAGTTAGGGCAATATTGGCCCTAACGAGTGCAATATTCCCGGTATTTCATAAAATAAAGCCATCCAATATGATTATTATTATCTTTACATTAGCCTTTGACTTACCAGTATTATTGTAGAAGTACCAGAAGGCTGATCACTGTTTTGCGCATGCGTGAAATTGAAGCCGTAAAACATGGCATAATGTTGCACGACTTAAAACTCTCATATAGATAATAATGGAAACTGTTCCATCTAGCAAAATATATTCTGTTACAGAATTCTTGTCAAGGAATTCTTGTCACAGAGACATGAGTTCTCATTGGTGACAAAAATGATTATTTATTTACAGAGAGAATGCAGATTGTTGAAAATATATTTTGTGCCAACTTTTAAAAGCATCTCACCATGGGTTATACCAATATAAGAAATTACAAAATAAAATAGTGATACATTTGTCAAATAACAAAAATATTTGAGACCCTTCATTTTGTCTTTTCTGCAAGATCTTTGATGCCATCATTTTATCTGAATAAATAGATTGAATGTTTTCTTCAAGCTTTTCATTTTACAGAACGGGAACCTACTGTATCATTATTTCTTCCGTAAACATGACCATAAGCATAATAGGTCATCACTTTACTTTGCGCAATCAGAGAAAGTGAGCCTATCCTTAATTTTGAGACAAATTAAACATATCTCAATCAAAATTTGACCAGTGCTTCGAGGAAAACAGCAAAGGAAATCTTTGCAACGAAGAATAAGAATCTTAAAAAGGGTTTTCTTAAAACTTATACAGTGTAAACGAACTCAAGCACCAAATTTGGATTTCAGGTTCCTAATTCAAGGCTCATGAAAACACAAAGAGTCGTCGACGATTCCTCATACAATGGCTCCACTAATTAGTGCGACAAAAGGTACAAATTTCCGCTTACTTTATGAAAGTGTGTATGAAAATAAACTGTTTTCAGAGTGTCAACTATATAATGCACTGTTTTGTTCAAGCTTTTCACTTTGCAAAATGGGAACTTCTCTGTTCTTTAGTTTAAGTTTCGTCACCATGATGACATTACTTCGTGCTGCAAGAAAATATGACCCTCCCCTTCAATTTGAGACGAATTTTTGACATGATAGCTCAATCAAAATATGACCAGTGTGTCAGAATAAAGGATAAGGTCAAGAGAGATGTTTGAAATGAAGATTTAGAATCTTAAAATTGTTTCTGAAGTTTCAGAAATTAACTCAAACACCAACTTTGGGGCTTTTTCAGGTTCTTGAATAAAATTCAAGGCTGATGAAAACTCAAAGAGCCGTTAATGGTTCCTAATATACAAGGGCTCCACTTACTTATAGCGCGGCAAAAGGTTCATGTTATCACCCTTTTTTTTAATGAAAGTGTGTATGAAAACAAAATATTTTCACATTGTCAACGATATATCTATATGCACAATTTTAAAGGTCAAGGGAGATATTTCCAATGAAGATTTAGATTCTTCAATTATTTCTTTTAAAAAATTCATGAACCAACTTTGGAGTTTTCAGGTTCTAAATAAAATGTCAAGGCTCTTGAAGAACATGCAGAGTTTTTTGATGTTTCCCAGCAAGGGGGCTACGTTAGTATGCGATACAAAAGGTTCAAATTTGCACCCTTTTTTCTGGAATTGTAAGAACGAAACATTTTCAAAATAACATGTTCATCTCAATGGTACATCCAAATGCAATATTTTCTTTAAACTTTTCACTTTGCAAAATGGGAACATCACTCTTCTTTATTGTCATTTTCGTCACCATGACGACATTTCTTCGTGACGCGATAAATAATGACCCTTTCCTTCAATTTGAGACAAATTTTGACATGATAGCTTAATCAAAATTTGACCAGTGTGTCAGAATAAATGATAAGGTCAAGGGGGATATTTGCAATGACCCTGCAGTCATTTAAAACAATCTGACTGACTCACTAGATTACATCAGAAACACTGAAGGCCGATTCACACCTTTGCGTTTTTAGCCTGCGTCGGCCAAGCGTTTTTGAAAACAAAAAAAGTCTACTTGGACGCACAAAGACGCAGGCCATATACCGTCTGATCAGCGTCTACTGTGTGCTTGGGGATCGTTTTTAATTTCCAAAATTCTAGGCCCGGGCAGGCTAAAAACGCAAAGGTGTGAGTCGGCCTTTAAAAACGATGTAAAACATTGTTTTGGTTAAAAGATTATCGACTGCCAAATTCTAAATGCTTTCGAAATGGTTAAAAATTTACAAAGACTTAACTGTGAAAATATTGGGCTTGAAAATCTACATAAATTATAGTACTCGAAATTACATTCCCATCTTTTGGTTGCATTTGTATTCCACCAAAATGATTAAATACTTGTATGGACAGTGTGTTGGCCTTCAGTAAGCGAATATGTCCAACTTCTCTATGTGTGCATGCAAACTTTAAAAAATGATTTGGGATAAGTTTATTCAACATGGGGCAACAGAATATCAGATTGGAGCCGTATCCACAAAATTGTTCATTTTCTTCTTCTTCTTGTTTTTCCTTTTTTTCTCTGGTTAGATAGAAAACGCAGAATGTGGTATCATTTTCAGACAGAAGAAGCAAAATAGTTGTAAAACATTACGCCCATGCACTGCCAATATCCTATCTTAAGGAAATTATTTTCTTCCCTTTTTTGTTCAGATTATTGCGCTTTGAATTGGCTAGGGCGGCAGATTTGAAGTGTGTGGGAGGACAAAAATATAGATTTTGTTAGGAAACTTTTACCCTTTTTATTATTATACTTCCTGGTGAACATGATAAATGCTCGAAGAAACGTAGAGTTGGTCTAGTTTGAAATGCAAACCTTCATTTATATAGAGCGTCAAAGGGCCCGAAATGGCTTGAAAGATTTACAAGCATCTCTAAATCTTCCTTCATCTTCTCCAAAAATTACGGTTATTAATAAATCTTTGAATTTGCCGAGGATTGTACCTTCTTTTTGTGCCATTACACGAAGTGGGGATTTGTGAGAGTAATACCCACTGATCGCCCGTGATCACCTCAGCAAACCCCTTCTTTGCTCCCCGGAGCACACGGCCCAAGCAAGTGGTGACAGCCCGCTCGGTGTTCTCAGCTGTAAGCCATTCGGCGGCCAAGCTGTTATACCGCCCCCTAGGGACGAGCGGAGCGGAAAAGGGGCCGACTTGATTCTGGAGGAGAGAAGAGCTCGCTCAAAGACCTGATGAGTGAGAGAGGTGGAAGGAGGTGGTGACATATGACCCCGTGACCTCGGGTCATGGTTGATGGGGAAATCAGGGACTTGATGGGGGAGAATGATGAATGTATTTGGGGACGGCATTCGACGGCATGACTATTAGAAATGGATTTGACTTTAGAGGGTTAGGCTTTAATTATACGGGAGATAGTTCTACCGAACCTCAAAACCAAATCGCGAAATAGCAACAAAAATTGGAGCAAAAACAAGATAAAACAAAAATTGTGGAGCTGCCAAAACGAGTTGAAAGATTGTGAAGGAGAGATCTTGATTCAAAGAGACGTGTTGGCCAATTGAAGAGGAGGCGGAGGTAATAAGGTGGAAGTAGGGCATTGTCAAGATTTAAGGACCAGAAACGGCTGTCTCAACTTTTCACAACCACATCCAAACTTGAAAATTTCTAACAGTTTTCAGTTTAACGGCACCTCGAACTTTCGAATTACAATCTGCACCCAATAGAGGAAATGGTTGATAATTTCATATATATATTTTCTTTTTTTTTGGGGGGGGGGGGGGGGGGGGCTGGATGCAACACTATGGTTCACGGTGGTTTGTGATTGAGAAAAAAAAATCTTAACTGATTGACGACTGAATTTTTGTAATTCCCATATTCTTTGTGCAGAGACTACTTGGCTCCAGTAGTCGATGGGTTAAAACCTTTCCTGGCATTTCCTGCAACAAAATTAATAGGAGAGATTTATTATAATGAAGAATAAATTAACTAAAAAGTTCATCATTTGTCTCACGGAGTGCAAACTGAGAAAGGTTTCGACGTTTCGACTTCTAAACTGCCGCTACGTCTACATGAGCGGGGATAGATTGCCGTAGCAATCTTGACCGCACCCAAATGAAAAGTGTATCCAGAAGTGATAATTTTTCTACAGAATCTTTTTTATTCTCCCTAGCCTGTATAGAAAATTTCAAATTCTAATTTGTACAGTGATGGTCATGCTTTTTTGAGTAAGTGAGATTTTTTTTGGTGTTTTTGAAGTCACTTTAATCATGGCAGATTCCCGATTTGTCATGGGGTTGGTGGTTGGAAGGGTTTATTAAACCTGCCCCCCCCCTTCCCCGGATCCCCCAAGATTTAGTCCAAAATTATAATTTTGGCTGAGAACCGCCAAAGATAGCCTATGTGGTTGCATAAATACGCATATATTTGCAGCATATTAGCTGTTTATTAATGATATTGAATGAATAATGTTAACTTTAACGCCAATTCTTTCGCAGTGTACATCAAAATGAAATTTTAATAATCATAATTGTTTGTTTAACCCCTATCTATGTTATGACGTTAGTTTCTTTTTTTGTATACTTGACTCTAATTATCAGATAAATATGGAAAGTGAAAATTGTAAATATTACCCCAGTTCATTATATTCATCACAAACGAAATAGGCCTACATAATACTCAAATACATTATTTTTAACCTGCTCTGCAGATGACTTGTTAGTACATTGGCTCGGAAAGAAAACCCTCCCCCAAACTTTTAAAAGCTCTAAATTTGTACCAGCTGAGATGAGGGATTTGGTAGAGCCTATCTTGACGAGTCAATCCCACCAGTCGAACCAACATCTATTCAAGATTTAAAGGGGAAATTACCCCTGGGATTATCGTGCTCTCATAGAGTGAAAATAAATCGTAACCGATTTTACGAACCGGCCTACTAGCGAGGGGTGGTCGTACAAACCAGTCGTAGCAATTTAATGGAAATAAACGCTATTGAAATAACATGAATTTAAGTGATATGCCGTTGTACTTGACGCTATGTCGGGGTTGCTATGTGCCCAAGCAGCCTCCCTAATGCTGACGAATTAGATGAATGTACCAATTGAGAAAAATCGGCAATTCCGTTCAAAAGTAATGATGTTTTTAATTCACAATGATATCATCATTCCTGCTGCTGATGGGGATCCGTGTGATCTGCAAATTTGGCAGAATCTGTGACGTACTTGCAACTCATTATTCACTTTGTCTATAAGGAATTTTGAAAATGGATTAAATAAGGGTACCACAAGATTCTTTCCCAAATACATACAGAATCGATAAAAGGTATGCTATACTTACGCGGAAAACCTATATTTTGTTGACTTATCTGAATAGAAAGAAGAAAATTTTCTAGGCAGAATGGATGAGAAGTTGTCCGACATGACGTCAGAGATTGTACTTAAAGGGGAAATACACCCAGACAATAATGTATGGTCAGTAAATGAAGAAAAATCAGATGAACAAACTGTGAAAATTTGAGCAAAATCGGATTATCCGTTCAAAAGTTATGAATTTTCAAAATTATTATTTCCACCGATGCTGAACATCCTTGAATTGGCATGCGTATAGCTAATTAGCATAATCTGTGATGTCATACATGGAGAACTCCTCATTCACTTTGTATATAAATTCATTAAAAATGGATCAATATCATATTTCAAATGAGGAATCAACACCGTTCTTTCTGGACTGCTTGCAGAATCGATGTAGCTATAATATATTCAACCGAAGAAACAAAATTCTGTCTACTTTTCTGGAAAAAGAGGAAAATGTGAAATTTTGTGTACAAAACGAATGGAGAGTTCTCCATGTTGGCAGCCATTTTGTGCTTGTACGTTTGCCAATTTAAGGAGCCCATGAGGAGTGTAAATCAAAACTTTGAAAATTCATAACTTTTGAATGGATTGTCCGATTTTGCTCAAATTTTCACAGCTTGTTCATCTTATTTTTTTTTCATTTAATGATAGCAATTTAATCTCTGAGTGTAGTTCCCCTTTAATTTCCAATCAGTAAAAATACATATAACATATAACATACTACGAAATAAGAATACATTTCACAAATTTACATGTGTAAAAATAATTTGCAATTAATAAGACTGGCTGGATTGCCCTTTAAGAAGAATGTGATGTGTTTAATAAAGTCATGGAATATGTTCCTGGGCTATTTCAGTCATCATTAACGCCATGGATGGGATTTGAACCTATGACCCTCTGGTTGAAAGGCAAGAACCAACCACTACACCACAACGATTCCACCCTCTTGCTCAAATTTTGAGAGTTTGTTCATCTGATTTTTCTTCTCTCGATAATTCCAGGGGTAGGTTCTCCTTTCAATAGATCCATGGTACTAGTTGGAAGACAATGATTACGGAAAATAAAAGCTGCAAAGGAAGTAGACTGTCAAAAACAATGATTTTCATCACCACCTCCTCACATCTTGATCATGGACTTACTAAGGCATGGACTTCTGATGACCTTTTTTTCTTTGATTAGGTAGAGCCATCAAAAGGGTTGAACCCGAAAACAAAGTCGGGTCTCGTGTTACGCCACTTTATTTTAGTACGGACTTTACGGACCTTTCAGCTTGAGCCAAGACCTGACCATTCATAATTATTCCCGATCGAGACCAATTCTGGGACCTGTAACATAAAATATGCCATTAAACAATATTAATGATAATAATAATAATACCCCTTATTTACCCAGTGTAGCCACTTCCAGCTGATCGCTGTTCTTCCAGCAAACCCTGCATAACATAAAGTTATTATAAACCCTTCTCCGAGCGCCTGGCAAAAAGTCAGATTGTCCCATTTTTATAAGTCTTTGTTATGACTCGGCCGGGGATCGAACCCACGACCTCCCATTCATGAGGCAGACGCTCTACTGCCCCTTAATCGTGAGTCTATGGCAAGCCCCAAATATGGCTGGTATAAATTATAACTCTGATCGAGATCACCTACTCTCTCTCCTTCGTATTCGGGCGCGGATTTCAAATCTGTCGGCAAATCGCCTGTTCCAAAGGAATGAAGATTGCCCACAGTCCATCCTTAGTAAGTCCCTGGTCTGTTTTTTTTTACACGCACTGTAAAGAAAAAAAGGGAAGAAGAAGCAACTGTAAGTTCTGCTTTAGCAACTGTACTTGCATAATTATTTTTAGACCGGGTGGGGGAGGGGGGCTCGGCCAATTTGAAATTTTGCGCCCCCACCCCACCCTTGAGGAGCTGACGAGCAAAAAAGTAATCAGTTTAAATTTGGTGCCCCTATAGCTCTTTCCCCCTCAAACTTGGCGGCCCCTAACTCTGATCCGCGGGGGCCCCGAACCTTCCGCCCCTTCCCCGCGGTGCACCCATGTATTAGAATCTGAGCTGTACAAAACTAATGGATGGAAAAGGCAAAAATAGTACCGAATTTACCTTCTTGTTAGAGAGTCATTGAAACACACCCGTCTAAAAGAAAAAACAAACAAACAAACCTAGCGACTACACTGGCATATCGTGCTTGGTTATGTAATTCAATAGGAATCTAATTTGTTCTTATTGTTGTTTTGAAGCATTGCTTCTTGCTGGTTCTCTAATTGATTATTGACGTAACAAATGTTTGACGTATTGATAAATATCTTTGTATTGGAAGAAAAATATGAATAAAAATAAATCGAATATTGAATCTTGAATATTGTTTTGATTTTAATAAAAACATATACTAACTTCCGTTCATCTTTGGAAAGATGCCAGCCTTAAACCTAAATTTACCAAACAACTCTCCCTTCCAGCATGTTTAAAGAGGAGGTGAGATTGTGGGAGATATTGTTTCACTTCGGTTTGTCAAATCTCTAGTGCTCTGGTCCCACATGGAAGTCATCTGTCATCGTGTTTCATCGGCTGGTTATCGGCTTTTCCTCGTGATCCGTCGGATTGAACTCGGTAAATCCCGATTGGGTCATAAGTATGGTAAAATTACACATTTCGTTTTCAACCTCTTGGTCGATATATCTCCCTTATTTTGTTTTATATTTGACAAGCCTGAAGGCGTGAAAAACCTGCAAAAAGTGACTCGAAAAGGTACCATTTTTAGAATGTAAAAATATCTCCTTTATAAAGCTTGGAAAATTAGGTTTTCAAACACATACCGAAATTGTGGTAGAGGCCTTTACATCACCACAAAGGTTTTTTTTAAATAATTTTTATCAAAAAAAATAAAATAAGCTCTGAAAGTAAAATTTACAAAATCTGTTGTTATTGGAAATTGATTTGATGTATCAGTCTCATTGCTAAACTGCTGATTTGAATTGATGAAATTGATGTGACCCCATCACCAATCACCATCATAATTTTAATCAGCATTATCATGTACTATATTATCATAATCATCATCATCATCATCATCACCTTCATCACCATCACTATCATCATCATCATCAGCAGCAGCAGCAACAACAACAACAACAACAACATCATCATCATCATCATCATTTCATCGTCATCACCTTAATCATCAATGCACAATGTTAAAATGCATCCCTGCTTTGGGGATGACACCATGTCGTCTGACAGAAATGAGGGATTCGGTACCTGTAAAGGGATATTCTTGTTGCCGTTAATTAAGTGACCACTTAACATTTGACTCCAATAGGCAAACTCAAGAAAGTTTTGTTCACAAGATTTCTCCCATTCTGTCATCTACCCGATGCTTTAAAAAAAAATCATCTTTCTTATCAATAGCAGTTATTTGAGAGGGCATGGAAACTCTGCACACTAAAGCGTATAGACAAATGATGTGAATCCATAAGGTGCAATCTGTGACACTGAACTTTAAATATTGCACCCTTTTGATGTACACGCTCAGTAAAAAAAAAAAAATAATAAAAAAAGAAAAGGCTACACAAAGGGTGCAACTAAACCAGCCTCAAGTGGACACTGGGCATGCTGGGAGAGATCGAGAGCCCCCCCCCCCCCCCCCCCCCACACGGGGTTAGAGTTAAGGGCGCTAAATTTTCATTTTAAAAGGGCGCAAACATGCTAAGGGGGCCAAATTTAAGCTGATTGCCTATTTTTAGGTGATTATCTCCTTGAAGGGCCAAATTTCCGGAACGAATGATGTGGGGGCACAAAATTTTGAATGATGACCCATTTTTTTCTCTCTTTACTGTGAAAAGGGCATCATTAAGTCATTTCAATATCAGAGGTCAGCGCATTTCACCTTCATTGCGCGGGCTGAAATAAGCAGCTCAATTGATCATCGCTGAGTGACAACGTTGTCAATTTGCGCGCTGGTCAAGAAAGGTCGGATACTTCATTTCCAAGTTACACATGGTAAATATCACACGGCCCACTCAATCTTAGTGATTGATCAGACGTGCGTCGGTGCCTGTCACAAGTTTAGCCCGAAAGTGTCACTCTTCTTGATGTCTTACTTTTGTTGATGCGATGTGCACACTTTGGATTAGATAACTAAAGAGACAGAATATACACAAAGCATCCGCGCTCGGACGCGTCGCTCGCTCGCAGACTAATTTGCTTTTAAATGATTAGACAATTCAGATGATTAAAAGTTATCACTTAATCGATCAATTGAAAACCCTAACGCACCTGCAACCAATCATACAAAAGAAAAAACGAACCAACACAAGGGGGAAAGGGGTGGGGGTCAGGACTCAGGAGACAAAATGCGCCCCTAAAAGGTATTTGTGTCGAAGAAAGAGTATGAAATTTTAATTCAATTCCCATCCCACCATTTCAAAATATACGATCTTCTATTTGACTGTGAGGTGTATTTTGTGTTTCGCTAGATATTTTGCTTTTCAGATAAGGATAAATTAACTCAGTTTAGATTATCATTATTTTGGTATTACCAGGGAATTCAATTCCCTGGTATTACTATTGAAATCGAGCTGAATTACAATTTAATGCATTTGATTTTGTTTTTGGTTGAAAAGGAAATCACCATTCATAATATTTCTATTATTCTTTTTTTACCATTCATAATGATTATGGAGTAAGCACTAATCAAAGATTCATCGGGAGCGCCAGTATTTGAAAATTGGGACAAGGTTTCATGAATTTATGTTTGCAGAAGGCGGCTAATTCGCTCTCTAACTTCGCCGTGTGGAAAGAATCAGCAGACGTAGATCCACGGATCGAAATAGACTATGGGGCGCAAAGACCTAAATTTCAGGTTTTGCAGGGCCGGGGAAACTAAAAAAACATCCCACAATTAATCATTTTCAATTTGTTTCAACATTCCATCCGCTAGTAAGGAACAACATTACCTTCTCGCCTTATTTTACCGTCTATTTTATAGTTGTTGTTTTTTTCGGGGGGGGGGGGTTCAGGGCCAGCTGGCCTTAATTCCCCACCCCTGCATCCGCGCCCTCTTATTATCAGCCAAAAACATGGTATAAAGCCATAAATCACAATCGTCCTTAAACTAATACACAGCCATTCATCAAAATAGTTATAACTCAGCATTATTGCTCGTTTGATTTACACCTCACGTCGAACGAAACGAGATGAAATGCTCTGGTTTGGTGACTTTTAGCACTCCCTTGTTCGCGGTCCGTTGCCATGGGAGTAGAAACAGGATATCTCTGTTCGAGATCCATTCATAACACATCATCGCTAACATCACCAAGAGTATAATCATATGCTTGATAAATACCCCCCTTTATCAAGAAATTGTATTTGTTTAGAAAGCGTTTTGTCTATATAAAAGTCGAAGTGGTCATAACCCTTTAAAACGATGTGCTATCGATCATGAAAGTGCATTTATTGTAAAGTGTTTACAGACATCTATCAGAGGTATTTAGCGCATTATTTTCAACTGCATACTATTATAATTGAAGAAGTTATCATGCGCGCACCAAGGATTTTGATACCGAGGGGCTGAGCTAAAAATTGTGCCCCTGGGGAGCTTATAGCTAAGCCAGTGACAAAAAAGGGGTCATCACCTATAATTTTGCGACCCCGGCCCTTTTAGAGAATTTGGCGCTCATTTAGCATAACATTTTGGCGCCCTATAGCTCTGACCCAGGAGGCTAGCGACCCATAGCCACTCCCCCCCCCCCCGGGGCGCATATGAATTTTTGACCGTAGTGTCAAACTTTGCCCTAAACTCATGCCAGGTTCATTAGGGGCTCACTTTTCTTCCCCGCCCCTCTTATTCTTAGTTCCAACAGCCTCCTTTATTTTGATTTTTGTATTTTTTTTTCGCATTTGATTAGATAATAATATTATTTACTTTGTGTATCTTTATATAATGTTAAATAACAAAATGATAAATTAAAAATTAGGCTGCACAAAATGTTTCTTTCAGTGAAGACTGTGATTTATTTTTCCTTTTCAACAATCGCACCTCTCCTACTGGATCTTGCCCTGTTTTGCGTTGCTTGCATGGATACTTCTGTGTGTTTTGGGGTCGGTTGGTGGTTGGTTTTCTTGTTTATTATTGTTTTTCTGTGCTTTGTCTTTGTTTTGGAGGTGTTTTTCTTCTCACAACCTTGCTGTTATTAGGAAACGACAGATGCAATGCGAGGAGAAGCACCCTCGAGAATGACGGCAAGCACCACGGTGCAAACTCTGTCAGACGATCGTGTTTCTATTTCTCAACAAAGTCGAGCGACCTCTAGTGCCACCATCATCAATAGTCTGGCAGACGTTGAGAGAAATCTCATCCATCACAATCTGACATCTCAACTCAAAATTTTTGCCGCAGTTCCATTTTTAAACTTCTGATTGTTTTAAAATTAGTGTGCCCCCCCCCTTTTTTTTTTACTGTGGTTATGCCATTGTGGATTGGGTTCGTTATAGTTCCCAGGTTACCATACAGAAGAGAGCGCAAAGTTCCGCACACCCCCCCCCCCCCCTTCTATTCTATTATTATTTTATTTTTTATTTTTATTTATTTATTATTTTTTTTTTTATTTATTTCCCCCCCCCCCCTTATTCCCTTTATAATTTATTTATTTCATTTTTTTTTGAGAGAGGGGGGGGGGGTCTTGTACGTCAGCTAATTTTTGGCACGAGTGGTACAAAAACTTTAAAGACGTTATTTTCTAGGGTGGAATCGTCGTAATGTTGTGGTTTTGACCCTGACCTTTCAATCAATATAATTTTACATAGAATAGGGAGGTTGGGCAAGCAGTCATAGAGGTGATATATTATTTTATTTATTATTTTTTTGGTCTAGTGGCCTGTGGGATTTTTATTAGAGTTATTAAGCGTATACTGCATAATGAAAACAAGTACTGTGAATTTGTTATGGTTCCATTAAAAAAAATACTATTCGGAATGAAATAAGCAGTTAGGAAGTAAAACCACATCCATAGATATATTAAAGAAATGAAAATTGGAACGCCCCCCCCCCC
>BQKZ01000063.1:189955-218227 GCA_036244855.1 Temnopleurus reevesii
GCAAAAGGACCAAAAACAATGAAAATATTGCCAAAAGATCGGCAGATTTGCTTGCATTTGCAGAAAAACACGGGTCTCACGACACTGATCTGAATCCTTCCAATTTTTGCACAGAAATCATCAAATTTGTAAGTAAGCAGACATACCATTCGATTCCTTGATATTCTGTGGTCAAACTACTGTAAATTCTGCATCTTAGATGGAAGCAATTTTATGGTAAATATTGTTCAAAATGAGGTCTACGAATTAATATGACACAGTTTGTTGACAATTTTCGCCATTTTCCAACATGGAGCGTTGCAATCGTTTTGTCAATCAAATTTTGATATAGGATATCTCCGTGATTCTTCCGTGAACTAATTTCATTTTTGGAAATATCTGAAGCCTAAAATATCTAGTTTCGTTTCGCGTCAAGATTTTAGAAAATAATTTTGTATTTTAAGAGATATATTTTGCTAAGTACCACGATCCAAAAATGCTCTAGAAAAAGTATATGAATTAATGTGACCCCATCATACGCTCCTATAAGGCCCGTGTAATAAAAAGGCATGCATTTGTTTATGATCAAATACGCGCTGGTCAAACTCTGCGACTTGTCTGTGCATGGGACTAAGGAAGCTTTTGCGACTATAATTCCTTGCTCATGTATCTAAGAATCGGCAAAAAATCGTAAGTTTTTACCAATCCCAATCATAATGATTTCATGCTATTTTATATACATTTTTAGAATTTATGTGACATTAGTAAGTAAAAAATACAGCAATAAAAGTTGATGATTGTCCTTCATTTGCCCGGCAAACAGCAGTGTTCCCAAAACTACTGCAGTTTTCAAGACGTCGTCAGAAACTGTTTCCCGTAGATATTTGTGATGCTTTTTTCTGCTCCATTTTTATTTCTAAATCTTCAGAATATTCTCCTTTAAGTGATACCAGATTCTGTGATTAAATCATAGTCTTTATGGTTTTATATTCTCTCAGAATTAAGGTGCAGCCTTTAAATTATAGAGTTCCATCATACTTACTTTACTGGACACTTCAAAATTTCACAGCTTTGTAGTTTGTCGACATATACAACACAAAAATAAACTGTTTTTAGATCTCATCATTCCAAACACTCCATATAGGCCTATCCCAAAAAATGCTGCACTTCAACATATGTGAATTTTTTGTACGTGAGCGATTTCAATATGCGTCAGGTATTATCATACTGTCTGTTAATTGAATGAATGTGCCTATGTGTTGCTTTGATCTATCTGTTTTATTCTCTCTTGCAGAATCTTGGTTGACTTGAAAAAGCATGTCGGTGAAGAGAAACCCATCATTCCAAGAGGAGCTTTCATCTAAACTGAAGGAACGGAAGAGAAGAGGACTAAGCACTGGTTTCACATCGGAATCGGAAGACAGCGACGACGATGACGATAATGGATTGGGAGGGCTCAGTGATGATGGTGAGACCATGTTTATGATTTGAGCCGATACGTTTTTTATGGACCGATTCGAGCCTGTTAGCATAAAGGTTTGCTATTAATTGAAATGGCCAATCTAAATGTTTGTTACATGCGCAGTAACCAATCAAAATTTCTCTTTCCAATGAGCAATTAATTGCAAATCTAAATGTTATTAGGTCTTGGATCTGTTCAATTTCTAGGTCAGAAATTAGAGTACAAGAGGAGGGTGGGGGGCGGAAGAGTGAAGAAAATTTTAATTGGCATTTTTCCTCTTTGAAATAAAATAAAGTTTGAGTATTGGGTTCGGTGCCTTCATTAGCAAAGTAAAAATATTAATTGGATATTCCAGTTCAGTAAAATGATATGCTGTATGTCGACAACCCGTCTGAATATTCAATTTCATAGTTAGTGCTATTCCTGGCGATTAAGATATTGACAAATAATAGAAACCGCCAAAAGAAAACATTTAGGTTTTAGCGTCCTTTGGACCATACCATATTGGACTTTGATGAACTCGACTTCTGAAGTAAAAAAAGAGCTTGAGCTTTCGATCCTAGCAGAATTTTAATCATAAGCAAAATGACAAGTAAATGGCATTTGTAACTTTTTCCCCAGTGACTTCGTAGATAGACCAAAAGGTATTCCTCCACTAACCTAGTTGCCCAAAAATCAAAGCAAATTATTTTAAATGATTTTGATTAACACATTTAATTATTTGGTTCTCATTCCATTTGTTACAATTCTTATTATTTTTGGAATATTGGTCCTGAAATACATGTAGGTATCTTGATGTGCACATTATCTCTGTGTGTAAGTGTAGTGTATATATATTACTAAAATTAGTTTTGCATCTTATAAATTTTTATTCCTTATTCAAATATTTTCCAGACATCCTGTCTCAATTCACATCCAAGAAAAGGAACCAACCGGCTCCATCGAAGCCATGGGAACCGCCTACAGCCAAACAACGCTCATCTCCTTCTCCATCTCCCCGCTCCGCGACCAAACCTCCAAATGATGCCTTCCCATCAGCTCCTCCCAGAGGCAGAGGAGAGTCCGGACGCGAGAGCCCCAAGTCCCGAAAATCTGCAGGCTCTCCCGATCCTATCAGGGCGCTGTTAGGGAATGAAGGAGATAGGAAGAAACCCCCTCCAAAGCCAAGCCCACGGCTACGTCCGGGTACGCAGGATTCGTCACCGCGGTCAGAGGACGACTCACCCAGACCACAACCAAGGCCAAGGAACAAGGCGCCATCGGAAATCGACAAATTGCTCGGTATTGCCTCCTCGCCGGAGCCTGAAAAGAGGAAGAAATCTTTATTTGATGAGTATGATGATAGTCCAGGAACCAAGGGTGGTAAAAACGCGCCAAAGCCGAAAGAAAGATCCAAATCTCCTCTTATGAACGTGGCAGGGCCTGGAGGAAAGGGTAAGGGTAGGAGTGGATAGCCAGAAAGAAAGTCACCAGATCTTGATGATTTGTTAGGGATGAAGAAGAAACCAGGGAGAGCATCCCCTGAACCTGGTCCTAAGTCTAAGAGCAGGAGTGGCTCTCAAGATCGAAGAGGTAGTAAAGTACAAGATGATCGACGAAAGAGGGATAAATCTCCAGATCTTGATGATTTATTGGGCCTGAACAACAAGAATAAAAAGGGCCGGGCATCTCCAGAGCCTAAAGCCAAGAATAGAAGTGGTTCACCAGATAGGAGTAAAAAAGCTGGTGGAGGATCGGATAATCAACGGAAAGGAAATAAATCGCCAGATCTTGATGATTTGCTGGGCATTAGGAACAAGAAGAATCGCAGTCCATCCCCAGAGAGTAACCAAAGAAAGAAGACTCCATCAGCGATAGATGATCTTCTTGGTGGTCCGTCAACCAAATCGAAACCTCGAAAACAAAAAGGATTGTTAGATTCATCCTCAGATGAAGAGGAAATGTCCGAAGTTCACAACCGATTCGGTTCCATGAAACTGAAGCAAAAGGCAGAGTCACCAGGTCCTGGAGGTCGAAAACAGAAATCCCCTTCTCCCAAACCCAAAGGCCTGCTCGATGCATTAGCAGGTTCTTCAGAGGAGGAGGACACTGGCAATAAACATAGGAGAAGGTCACCTTCTCCTAAAGGTCTCCCTCCAAAACCGAAACCTAGAGTTCCAAAGGACGGAAGTGGCAGCAGTAGCCGGACACCTCAGAAGGCGGACGAGGCCAAGGCTAAGTCACGGAAGAATCGAATACCTGGTCTGAACTCTGATTCTGAATCTGATGATGATGATAGAAAGGCGAGGTCCTCAAAGAAAGGCAAACAGTCGCTCCTAGACGTCCTGGATGATAAGCCAACTGGCAAGAAGGAGAAGAAGAAAGCGATGGCGCTGTTTGGTGACAGCGATGACGATAGTGATGTGGAGGATAAGCCGCCAAAGATAACAAACAGAAGACCAAAGGTACAGTATGCTTCTTAAAGGGGAACCTACCTCTGGAATTATCGTCCTCTCATTGAATGAAAAATAATCATAGGAACAAACTATGAAAATTTGGTCGAAATCTGACAATCTCTTTCAAAGTTATGAATTTTCACATTCTCAATGGTATCATAATCCCTGCTGTTGATAGGGATCCATGCATTTGACAACTTTTGCAGAATCTGTGACGTTTTTCTTGACACTTGCTCATTCACTTTGTTGTAACTTTAAAAAGATGGATTAATATAGAATTTAGTATAAGTGTCCAACGTGATGCTTTCCAAATTACATCTAGAACCAAAAGTCTATGTCCTCTGAGAATTTAACATTTTGTTTACTTTTCTCTTTAGAAAAAAGAGAAGAAAATGTGAAATTCTGTACTCAGGGTGAATGACTAGTTGTCTGATATGACGTCACAGATTCTGTCAACTTTGCCAATCGTATTGTATACCCATTAGTAGCAGAGATGTTCATATCCTTGAAAATTCGAAATTCATTAATTTTGAAAAAAATTTCTGATTTTGCTCAAATTCTCATGGTAGTATGGCCATCTGATTTTTTTTTTGTCATTCAATGAAAGCATAATAATTCTAGTGATCGGTTCCCCTTTAATCCTGTACAGTATTTGTATTTTTGCACAGCAATTGTTTTTCTACTTGTCCTCAAAATGTGAGCTCTGTAGAAGTTGCTTTTACAATGTATGTTTGGATAAAAGGAGTACATGCAAACTGCCTTCTTCAATTTGGAGGACAGTAGCCTGTTCAACCTGCACTACAAGTCAGAATATTACATTTTTAACATTATCACTATAGAGCTATTGCAAATTTTGCAATTTTATCCATGTTTTCCTTTGAAAATAGTTCTTCTATTTTATTTTTGGTGATAATTGTTTCTTCTCTTTTTGCTTTCAGGAGGGGTATCACAGTGATGGCGAGCCAGAAGCAGAAAAGAAGAAAAAGTAAGTAATTAACTTTCAATATATTTTTGTTCCATCTTTTGAGGATGCTTGAACACATTCTGTGTTACAGATCAGTAACATTTTATTCAGTGCTCTGGAAAAATATATACAAGATACAAGTGCAGATAAAGGGTGGAAATAAAACTGTTCTACGCAAACCCTGATCATTATGATTGTGTAACCATTTGAAAAATTCTGTGTTCGTAGTGTTTGTATCATTTGAGGACGGAAAACTTTAGTGTTGCCAAATTGAGTTAGGATTAGTGATTACAGAGCCACAATTCTAATTGAAATGCAGCATTACAACCTGTACTTTATGCCCAAATTCCACAAACCAACTCCCACAAGACCGAAATCCACTGCCATGGGGCCTCTCAGCTGCCAAATTTTACACATTTTCACTATCTATTTGGTTCTCAGATTTGTCAAGTTTTGTGTTTAACCCATGAAAAATTACTTAAATTTTGGCAACATTATCACCATGCATTTCAATACAAAGTATATGAAGATTGATAATTTGTAGCAGGATTATTAATAATTTCCACTGAGTCATGTTGGCATCTATAAACACAACCCAAGTTTGCTGCCATTGTGTCTGAATCATTACTGAATATTACCAACTTCAGGCTCAAAGTTCACAAACCAACTCCTACTTCACCAAATCGTTCTTAAAGTTACGCATGACTTTAAGAAAGACTGGAGTACATACTATATGTTGACGAGTGTAATACTTGTAAAATTATTGATCATTCAGCAAAAGAACTGATACCAGTCGGGTGTAAAGTCGTTCTTAAAGTCTTTCTCATCTTGATGAAACACTGCCCTGATTTCTCAACTCCCTGAACCAGTATTATTTCATTGAATATTTTGAACTTCAGGCCTAAAGTTCACAAATGAAATCCTAAGCAACCCTAGTCCACTGCTATTTAATCTCTCAGCTGCCTGAACCATTATTTTATTGAATATTACCAACTTCAGGCCCAAAGTTCACAAACCAACTCCTACAGGATGCAAGTCCGCTGCCATCTGTGTGGTGTTTCACCAAATCGTTCTTAAAGTTACGCACGACTTTAGGAAAGACTGGAGTGTGTAAACGAGTGTGATATGTGTAAGATTATTGATCATTCAGCGAAAGAACTGATACCAGTCGTGCGTAAAGTCATCCTTAAGATCTTTTTCGTCTTGGTGAAACACTGCCCTGATTTCTCATCTCCCTGAATCATGATTTTATTGAGTAATTCCAACTTCAGGCCCAAAGTTCACAAACCAACTCCTACCCGACCCAAGTCCGCTGCCATCGGGTCTCTCAACTCCAGCTTCAACTCAAGCGAGGCGATGTCAACTTTGACCTCGCCGGGCGGACTGCAGGACTCTGCTGCCCTCAAGCAGGCCATCTACGAGCAGTGGAGGGCGGAGAAGACGGAGAGACTGAAGAAGCAAAGGAAGGAAGCAAAGAAGAAAGAGGAGGAGGAACAGAAGAAGAAAGTCAAGGTATGATAATGAGGTAGTTTTTGTAGGAGATGTATAAAATCTAACTTCAAATGGAACCATGACATCATTTTTCAGCTGAACTCCCAACCATTATTAATTTGGACAGAAGATGGGCTGCAAATGCATAGGATAGCATATGAGAAAAAAAGTGCACGATTTGATTTTTAATATGGGTCAGCAACTACACAGTTGTAAGAATACTTTTTATAGAGATCATTTCCTTGTTGTTTACATGCTCTATCCATACATTTTATGGCATATGTATGCTATTTTCATGCAATCTCCTGATTTTTTTGTGAGTTTGGGACAAGTTAGTTCCTCGCAGAGTGACTGAGTCACAAGCGAGAGATTGGTGGATCAATATCTAATTGAAGGTGTTACATTTATCAGCTTATTTCAGAAGCTGGTTTACACTTTAGCAACATTAAATGCATGATGACTAATCATATTGCTTACAACCTTGAACCCATCATTATGAATGAATATAAATGTATGCATCATGATAGACTTTGTGTTGATCAGTTGTTTTTCACACTGATTACTCTTTCCCCGCTTTTTTGTTCTTTTTTTAATCTTTCAATTTTAGGACGCAGAAGACAAAAAATATGAAAACATGGCATCTTTCAAAGCCTGGCATGAATCAAAGAAGTCCGTCCTCACCAACCAACGCAAGAAGGAACTAAAAAAGCAGGAGGAAGAGCGGCGCAAGAAGGAGGAGGAAGAGTCTAAGAAATACGATGCCAAAAAGGTAAAAGGATAATGATAATGCTGGGTTTTGCTTGAGGAATATAGTCAAAATTCTTTGCAATACAAGTAAAGTCTATTGCAAAAGTTACAATTGTTACAATTGTTATCACTTGCCTCTATACAGTCATATCTTTACTCAAAGTGGGTTAACTCACAAATGTATGCAAGTTGGTCCTTAATTTTCTGCTCAAATGATTAAAACTAATGTTCATGTTAATATCAGTTTCCTTGTAGTAAAGAGAGGTGGCTCAATTTTCAGAAATATTTTGCGTGATCTCTTTTTCACAATTATTTGATCCTCAACATTGCTTTAATCACATGCCTGATGGAATGGGGATCATTGTGTTAGAACTCGCAAAATCTTTCCAAGAGATTAAACTAATTTGTCTTTTCCAGGGTTTCATTAATAGTCTGAGCACTACAACTTACTGTTTAAGCAGTGAATTGTTGCAAATGTAACCCAAAGATGTCAGTAAAACTCTTCTGACTCCACCAATGAATGTGTACAGGTAAATACAATTGTGAAAAGTGGTCTTAAACTTTTGCAAATGACTGTAATGTCCCTTAGTGGCAATTCAGTGCACTAGAGGGTATTTACGTGCGATTAAATCTGTGCATTAGTTGTTTTATAAAATGTGTCAACTAATATGACCAATTTTTTGAGAATGACAAGAAGCTAAAACTGCAGGCATATCATTACGTACTGGGCAAATAAGTATGCGTTGACAAGCTACCTCACCTTTTTTTGCACTCTCACCAGAGCAGTTATGAAAAAAAAACAATGCAATAACTGTGATATAATGCCAAAGCAGTTGGAAATACGTCATAAAGCAGGGAATGATTTTTCTGGTACCGCATCGCAATTTGCTATGCATTATAGCATCATTGCTACACAAAATATTTTTTGTTTAGCAAGTTTTTCACATAGAACTGTACAATAAAGTGTTGAATATATTTTCTCAATGTCTGAAACTGCAAATCAAATGTGAAAAGTAAAATTATTCCCTGATAGATCAATATATAGTTATGATTGAATTGTATTGTTATGATTATTGGGATTTTTTCTGCATGATTTTTCCCAATGAAAATCTTCTTTGACTTATAAGGGGTTAGGCTTAGGGAGGGTTCACAAGAATTTAATCAGGTATTTTGAGGCAGCCTGAACCAAAAGTATGGTAAAGGACCATTTGATGTCAGTGGTTAATTCCACTTTGAATTTTTCTAAACCTCCATTAGCAAAGATCTTACCAATCGAAATCATTGTGATTGGCAATCTTTCCTTTGCAGGCATTTGAGTTGTGGAAAGTCAACAAGGATGACGTACCCGTTGACAAGCATCACAAGGAGAAGAAAAAACAGAATCTGAATACAATAACATCGACCAAAAAGGCTTAATGTGATAATTTTTTTTAAATGGTGTAATCACAATGTTAGACACTGTCGTTAATTTTTCTAAACTTCCATTGGAATAGATCTTAGAAATTGTAATCATAGACCTCCCAACCATTAGGAATTTTGAGGAGAGAATATTAATTTTTCACCTTTATGAGAAGGTCTCAAGGCCACTTCAAAAGATTTTTCCTATTTTTTTTTCATAATTCTCCTACATAGTCCTATGGAAAGCATGGTTCCTTTCCTTATTTTTAAAACAAATCATTGCTGTTTTTCCATTTTATGGGTTGGGAGGCCTGCTATGTTACAGATTATCATTAAATTTGTCTAAATTATTGGGATACATTTTACAAATCGTAATTATCATGATTGGCAATTTTTTCCTTGAAAGATTGTGATTAATTCCGCTGGGTGACGTAATGATAGATAGAATTTATTCAATATTGTTGCCAACGACCCACAAATGAGTGCACACACTACTGCTGTGTGAAGTTACCCGGAGGCTATGAAAACAATTCATAGGCTGTGCTGTTTTGTGGGCCGTTGGCGACAATATTGAATAAATTATATCTATCATTACGTCACCCAGCGGAATTAATCACAATCTTTCAAACACATTGGATTCACATAGAACCTTATCTCTAGGGCGCTCCGGTGGTCTAGTGGTTATGACACTGGTCTAGTCATCCAGAGGTAGTGGGTTCGAGTCCCACCCGGTACAACCTATGAATTTTTTTCATAGCCTCCGGGTAACTTCACACAGCAGTATAGCGTGTGCACCCATTTGTGGGCAGTTGGCGACAATATTGAATAAATTCTATCTATCAATATTTTTCTTTTTAGGCTTTTGAGATGTGGAAAGCCAACAAAGACGAGGTACTCGTTGACAAGCATCGCAAGGAGAAGAAAAAGCAGAAGTCGCTTGAGGAAACGAAGGTCTATGAGAAGGAGAAAAAAGAGAAGGATGCAAACAGTGCTTACAAGAAATGGTAAAGTTGATCTCTCGGCTCTTCTCAACTCTATGTGTATTTATCACAAAGTAGCTAATTATTCGTAACTACACATTTTCTTCGCAAGATTCATTGAAACTTCAAGTGGATTGAGATGTTATCCATTGTATTCTATTTGTAGGGGCCTTGTCAGTACATGCCTTCAATTTCAATGTTTGAAGGGCAAAAACTTCTTTTTGATGAAGTGCTTTTCAATATTGGAAGGGCAAGGACACCCTGATTATATCGGCGCAGTGTGAAAATTAAAAAAGGACACCAACAATATTAAGTGAGGTGGACATTGAGACCTAGGCCTGGCCTTTGGTGGCATTGGATCAATTTATGCCTTGCACTAAGTAACAGAAAGAATCCACAATATGAACAATTCATTTCTTGATACTAAGGTATTTCCGTTGGGTTAAGCCCTGGTCACAAACACAGCTCTTGTTCGCAGGCAGCTAACTGTGAACTGAACAAAGATTTGTGTTGAATCTTGTTGCTTCCTGGCTTCTATGTGACCGGGGCCTAAGGTCAAATTTTCACCGTGAAGATCAATTCAGATCTTGTTAGGCATTTATCTAATGTACATATGAATTTGAATTTTTTTCTGGATTTTAAGCTACAGGCATACAAAATTTTACATTCGTTACATGGACATCATATTGCTTATGCATTACAAGAAATTGTCAGATTTCAAATTGTAGTATGCTATGGTCCGCAGTTAAGGAATGCCTCTGGGTATGACACTGTTTTGTGTAATGTCATTATTGGTCTGTATTTGCCTGGTTTGAAAAGGGCATGTATTTGGGGTTCTGGGATGTAACAAAAACTGAAGGGGTGGCTGGATGAGAATGAGAGACGTTTCTTCCGCGAGCCTGTACTTTTAAGAACAATCTCCTTTTTACCCCTTCTAAATTGACCCACCAGAAGTGGAGTTATCAGACTTTTAGTTTGGAGGGGCACCATTTTCACTGAGAGAGCATCCCTTGTACTTTTCTCGAGTATCCGTGTGACGTCACAGAAAAAACAGATTGCGAGCGTCGTCTGCTCCATTCAATGGACGAGATATGGAGAGATCAATGCCGCAGTACGTAAAGTACAGCTTTACTTGATATTGCTCGAAATTTTCTGCAAAACTTTTAAATGTCTTCAGAACATATTGATTGTTACATCATAAAGCATTTATGGACACAAAATTTTAAATGAATTCCGATGAAAACGATGTAATTTACCCACTAAACGATGACGGCATGATGACCAGATTTCCAAACACATTCGTACTGTGCGATCCACACTCAATCGCTTGCCATCACGTATGTGAGATTTGTGTAATTTGCGTGATTTTTCAGAAAGAGACAATTATTTAAATGTTATGTCCTTTAAAGAAAGCTATCACTCTGTATTTGTGTCAATATTTCATGACGGAACTGGGCTTAATAACGGTATAATCATGCATTTTCCTCTTCCAAGTTTGATGTTTCAGCCGATACTCTGTATAGTTCTTGGGATAATACAGCGTAATGTATCGGTCGGCGTCTCGCTCCCCCGGTCTGTCGGGGGCTCCATCGCTCAACAGTTCGTTAACACTGCTCTTCACACCCACGGTCCACACCGATAAATATACAAGTCACAAATGATTAAAACTCACAAATGATTAAGAAAACGAACAAATGCGATCCACATACGGTAGAAATAATACTCCAAGTTTTTGCTGCTTTTTCTTACGAAAACTAAATTAAGCTAGGGGAAAATCTCCTGGAAAAAAACTGATAAACAAGTCTCGAAAATGACAGATAAACGCGTCGAAGTCAAAACTAAGAATCTTCGCACTGCCGTGTATTTGCACGCGTACGTACGTAATGCACGTTCATCCATGCATATGCTCTATATTATCCTGAGTCGATTCGACCATTCCATATACACATAAAATACTTTATTAGTGCATATAAAATGGTAATATGTTCAGAAAAAGGGTAGGGATATGTAGTATGATGTTATTTCTTTACATTTCTAATTCCATATTGCCCACATAATGCAGTATAATTTGTCACTGAGCTGTTTAATTTAAGAATCCCCTCCCGCGGCCGTCCTGCCCAATAGTATACTGTATTACACGCTCAACCGATGTTTTTTCCATGACGTCACCGAGTGTGTTCAATTTACCTCACGACTTGCGTATTTCTCAATACATCTGACCAGGATTTTCAAAATTGTTTTTCTTCTAAACGCTAGGTCTAAATGTGATGAACTAAAAAACATTGTATTTGGGAAGAACAAAATTCCCCAATGGCATAGAACTTAATTTCTTAGGCCTTTTCTTCCTTTTTCCACTTTAACCTCACTATCCTTTCTCTCCCATCATCTAACAGGAAGTCTGTGAAAGACGACAAGCTCAAGGATGCGGAGAGGAAGAAGAGACAGGACATGCAGCTCCAGAAGGAGAGAGAGGCAAGGGAGAGGAGGGAGAAGGAGAAAGAGAGTCTGGTCGCCTACGATGATTGGGAGGAGAGTCTTCAGCGGAGGAAAGAGAGAGAAAGGAGGAGGAGGATGCACTCCCAACCCATCGCTGCCGCCCCCTTCAGACCGTCGTCAAAGACCATACCGTTTGGAAGATGATGGAGGGGATGGAGGAAATCGTTTCATGTTTTTTGTTACTTTGACTCGAGCACCAGATATTTGGCATGCTCTTTAGACCGTCGTCGAAGACCATACCTTTTGGGAGATGATGGAGGGGATGGAGGAGATTGTTTCATCATGTCATTCATGGCTTTGCTCGAGCACCAGATATTTGGCACGCCCTTTAGACCGTTGTCGAAGACCATACCGTTTGGAAGATGATGGAGGGGATGGAGGAAATCGTTTCATCATGTTTTTTGTTACTTTGACTCGAGCACCAGATATTTGGCACACCCTTCAGACCGTCTTCAAAGAACATACTGTTTGGAAGATGATGAAGGGGAGTTGGGAGAGAACGTTTCATCATGTTTTTCGTTGCTCTGCTCGAGCACCAGATATTTTGCAGACCCTTCAGACCATCGGGGAAGACCATACCGTTTGGGAGATGATGAAGGATGGGGGAGAACGTTTCATCATGTCATGCGTTGCTATGCTTAGACATTACATATTTGATGGCTGGCTATCACGTCTTTGACTAGGTGATAGGGTTGCTACAAGTGTCGCATCATGGCGGACATGAGGGCTACATAGAATGTCACCACTATTTTGTCTAAGCAGTGAATTTCTTTTGCTCTTTGTCCAATTGAATTGATGGAATCCAGGAGCTTATAACAGAAATCTCTGTCCTCAGTACAGAACTGTGTTATTGTCTACACTGGGTGGAACCCCTTTATGACTGAAAATTACCTTGTTACATCAGGTTTTTCATATAAGGGTAATAGAACGAACTATTGAGAGCTGAACCACCAAAAGCAATTGTATCCGGAATCATATTACATGCGATCTCTTTGTAACGAAGTTCCACTGTTTATTGTCAATCGTTCAAAGAGCTCTACCAATGAAGCACATGTAAAATGCAATAACATGTCTGAAATCCAGTTATTTACATGATCACCTGCAGCCCCAACAATTACGTCGATACTTTTGTGTGTAAAAAAAATAGATTATCTTTCAGTCATTGGAAATTGTAAATGGACATTGACTTTAACAAAGCATCCTCCATTCAGTGTTATCATAGAAGCAGAGAGAAAGAGAAAGAAACTAAATGGAAGCTTGAGTTTATTCTTTTAGCATATTGAGAGATATGCAGAATAGGTGAATGTATAAAGTATTTTTAAAAAATCAGCACAATATTATCTGGGGTATTGGTGACTTGCAAGGATAGATGTGAGATGGTTTTAGATGTTCAATACGTAACTTTGCTAGGCTTGGCAATGCAACGGAAATGCACATTGTTGAGCAATTGGTCCTCGTGTAACAACAATCCAACTTTCTTGTGTAGTCCAATACAGTGGAAACTCGTTAAAAAAGAGATCTTATATAACAAAATATCTGATATAAAGAGGTTACTAATCTGGTCCCAGCTCTTAATAACTTATTGTTTTTTTTAACTCTGCTATAAAGAGATTACTGCTATAACAAGGTAATTTTGATGGTCCCAAGCACCTCGTTATATTGAGTTTCCACTGTATATTGATAAAGAGCACTGAACGAACGAACTTTCGTTACATCAAGGTGATTGTTTATGTTCCCAACTCTTTTTTGTATTACATTTTAGCCAGGCTATAAACAAGGTTTCCATATAAGAGGACATTCTGCTGGCCCAAAGGACCTCATTTTAGTGTGGTTTAACTGTACTTGTATTCAAAGAAAGAAGACAAAAGGAACAAAACAGAATCTATAAATTACACAAAAATTATATGTATGTTATAGTATGCAAAATATATCACATGAAGATCTAGATAGATATGTTTAGACAACAGATGAAGGGTAGGAAAATTAGACAACAGATGAAGGGTAGGAAAATTGTGAATGATAATATTGTTAATGTTGTGTGACATTGAGACTGTACTGATTTGTTATCCACTTGTTCTTGTATTCGTGATTTGTTATAATTTATTGTGCTCCAATCATTAGTGCAATACATGTGAAGAGTTTATGAACAAATCTTGACATTTAGATAAAAGTGTTTACTGGAATGCATTCCAATAGTGTTTTATCTGGCAGATATTGCTATTTCATTGTCCAAATCAATGGTCCAAATACTGATTCTAATTACATGTATTCTGTTTGAAATTGTATTCTGTGTCTAGTAATACAATGTAGAGGTACAGTGTACTAATGTTCGGATTGCACTAAAGATTCAAGTATGTCTCTTGACAGAATACAAAGCAAAATATTTCACCTTGAGCGTTTATATTCTACTTACGGTAATTTGACTTCTTATACAAATAATTACCTCACATTCACTGTGAGCAGAAGGGACAAAGGACTTGGACAAAGCAGATAACTTCATTCAAGCATTCGCAATAGCTTCATGATCACGAAAGAAAGTCCTGTTACGACTCTTTTTCAACACTTTCCCACAAAATAGAAATGATGGGAATTTCTTTTGTTTCTATGTACAGTAGCTATTGTTGATGCCTGAATGGACATTGTTTACTTTGTTTTAACCCTTTATGCCTTTTGCTCACAGAGATTAATTTAGATCATAGAGTTTTCTGGAATGCATTCCAATAGTGTTTTATCTGGCAGATATTGCTATATTTCATTGTCTAAATCAATCGTCCAAATACTGATTCTAATTACATGTATTCTGTTTGAAATTGTATTCTGTGTCTAGTATTATGTAGAGGTACAATTTACTAATGTTCGGATTGCACTAAAAGTATTTCACCTTGAGCGCTTACATTCTACTTACGGTAATTTGACTTTTTATAGGAGTAATTACCTCACATTAATTTTGATCAAAAAGGGACAAAGGACTGGGACAAAGCAGATAACTTCATTCAAGCATTCGCAATAGCTTCATGATCACAAAAGAAAGTCCCGTTCCGACTCTTTTTCAACATTTTCCCACAAAATAAAAATGATGGGAATTTCTTTTGTTTCTATGTACAGTAGCTATTGTCGATGCCTGAATGGAGATTGTTTACTTTGTTTTAACCCTTTATGCCTTTTGCTCACAGAGATTGATTGTGAACATATGTAAAAGTATTCAATAATTGAAATTATCAAGTTTGCACGGAATATTGTTATGAAATCGAAGTCCAAACACTACACAGAAATAAGTTTCAGGCCCCAGTCACATAGATGCCCCGATAAACAGTTAACTGCCCCTGAACAAAGATTTGTGTTGAATTGTGTTCAGTCGGGGCTTGAATGTGACCGGGGCTTTAAATCACCACAAGGTCCATTGGTATTAATACCAAGCTCTTACGCAGACAAGAGTTTCGCTTTAAACAAAATTGGTAAAGAATACAGTCCTAGATTGATCTAATAGTATACAGTCAAACCTGTCAACAGGGGCCGCCTGTCTATAGTGACCACCTTCCTATAGTGCCTACCTCAATAGGTTTCCTCCAGAAAAAGATGTGTGTTTTAGAATGTGTATAAAGAGGTCACCTGACTTTAGGGATCATTTTTTGTTTCCCTAGGCTGGCCACTAGAGACAGGTTTGACTGTAGAGTCAAACCTCGTTATAAAGAGCACTGATATAACGAACTCTTGTTACAACAAGGTAATTTTCCTGGTCCCATCTCTTTGTATTTTATTGTATTTTGACCATGATATAACAAGGTTTTGATATAAAGAGGTAATTCCTCTGGTCCCAACGACCTCATTATAACGAGGTTTGACTGTATCACCTTATAAATTGACTGTACACGGTAAAATCTGACATCAGCGATGCAAGGAATTCAAAGACAAGAGAATGTATTCCAATATTTTCTAGTTTATTCATATGAAAGCTATGTCATGTATACAATATAAATTTCTTATGTACATGGTACAACTATACTGAAAATATAAAGTTTTTAAACTGCACTAGAAGAAGGAAAGAGATGCACAGAGAATTTTTCGTGCAAAATTAATTTGTCTTGGGCAATTATTTGATCAGAGATTTAATTTTGGCAGAGTTGACTGCAATTTTGTTTTTGCAGAACATGAATAAATTCATAAATTAACATCGATGATGGGAATTTTTTTTTACAATATGCACCTGATTTTCTACCTCTAATTGTATGAATATTTCATAGGAACTTTTACAAGATTATTCATATCATACATACTCCTATCCACAACACATTACTATTCTCATGTTGTAAGAAAGCTGAAAATGATATAGATTATTATTGTCTGTGTTTTTTAACTCGTTGGCTACTGGAACAGGGTGGTCTCTGCACAAAGCCTGGATGGGAATTACAGAATTCAGTAGTCATCGGGTGAAAAGCACAAATGGTGAGTCAATCATAATGCTCTGTTCAATTTACAAGTGATCTACACGGTACAGTATAAATAATGATAATTTGGCCAAGGAATAATTTGAATGAAGAAAAATAGGATGTACAATCTATATGATTAAAAATTAAAAGCCCTTGATGCCAGAAATATAAAAATAGTGGATAAATATTAGTAATATCTGATGTTTTAATATGAGCATTAGTGATGAATAAAGCTGAAATTGTGAAATTTTCAAATGGAAACCAATGTGCACCTTCTTTTACAGTTGAACTTTTGTATGATAAAACTATCATTTTGGTAAAAGCAAGCAACAAGTGCCCTGTTCACCCCGCCATTCCTGCTAACCAGTTTTATAATAATAAAAATAATGTCTAATTTACCCAGGGTAGCTACATTCAGCTGTAAACTAGCTGCTCTTCCAGCAGGCCCTGCATAACATAAAGTTATTATTACCCTTCTCCTTTCATAAATGCCGAGCGCCTGACAAGAAGGCAGATGGTCCCATTTTTATAAGTCTTTGGGATGACTCGGCCAGGGATTGAACCCATGACCTTCCGTTCATGGGGCAGACGCTCTATCACTGAGCAACACATGACCGGTTATGGCAGTCGTTGCTATGTGAGTTTTCTTTGTATGGGCTGGTGCAGTATTATTTATTTATTATTTCATTTTATTTATTTATTTGAATATATTTATACAGGCACAAAAAAAAATCAGCAAATCTGCTGCTTTCCATCAATGTCCTGACATATTATCTTTACAGTCAACCAAATGATCAAGTAGACACAGGTTCACAAAAGAATAATGGGTGTTCCTACAAAGTTGTGATAGATTCCAAGTTGCAGTTGGTCGGCAAGCACAAATCAAACCGTTGTTTCATATTCATCCTGACAAAAGAGCAGACAGAGCACAAATGAAAACATGTGTCCAATTTGCAACTGATTTGTGATCAATTGTGACTTAGTAGCAACATCCCCAATGAAATGTTAATTATTGTCCAATTTTCTATAATTGCTCTTTTGAAAGTAGGGCAAAATCAGAAATATCGATGGAATGATCTCAAAAAGACACTGAAATGACGAAAATGTACTTTATACTTTCCTCAATAGTATTTCAGATATACTCCAGTTTCCCTCTAAGAACACAATCCAATGTATACATGGTATAGAGCCTAGCTGTACCATGCATTTATACCTTGCACCATAGTGCATTACATCCTAAATATTTGAAAAATTTCTATTAAACTACCATAATGACTAGAAATACTCATATTTTTGCTAAATAACTATACATTTCCTAAAAAGTAATATAGATTTAGAAAAAATAATGGCATTTAAATGGCATAGGATGGAGTAATTAAATGTAAGGTCTAAGCTTACAGAGAAAGAATATATCACAAATGTAATAAAGTGATATTGGAATCAGCAAATTAAAAAATACCCATGGTAACATTAATTATATACTGGATACATTTATCTCTGTTCATTGATTGGTTTAATGAATGTCACATGATTAAAAATAAACCAACTATCCTAGTATCGAAGAACCATTTACGGATCCGAAAATAGTCTCTAAAGACTATTTACAGATTCTGTCCTAATTTAAACACTAGATGGTGCTCGTCCCAGATACCCGGAATAGCGAGCGATGAACTCTGTGCACACGGAGTTTGACTATTCAAATTTTATAACTTTTGCCTTTTTGAGAGTTTGACTGTTCAAGTGTTATGGTGCCTACCAAGTATCATCAAGTGGTAAGTTTGAAATCCATTATATAAAAATCCAGTATATAAAACAAATATATACTGTGTTCATTCAAGGTTCTGGGTTAAAACTATGGTCCCTCTGTGCCTGCAAAAGTACTATTTGCAGGCACATCGGGCCCATAGTTTTAACCAGAACCTTTCATAACAGTATATATTTGTATAACATATACTTTCTTTCCAGAGGAACTATTTGGTTAGTCCTCATGCATATTCTGGAAGGTTGGGATCTTTGTATCAATTGTAGTCATACTACCTGCCTTAAAGCTCAAGTATAGTTTTGGTAAAGATGAAGAAATGTGGATTTTGGCGATGTTTATCATGACATGTAATTCTTATACACAATTTGAGACCATAGCACATTTTTTTTACGAACTGATTCTTTTGAAAATTTGAATTTGACCGTTAAATCATTTTAGCTTGTTATCGAGCATATACAAACTTATTTCCGAGATTTGACAATAGAATAATATAGAGATATACACAAAAATTAAATTCTGAAATTTTCATCCAATTCTGAGCATGGGAAGTTGTCCTTTATCGAGAAAGAAAATATTGAAATAGGGTGGTGAAGCACCACGCTATTTCAATTTACACAGTTTAGGTTATATATCTTTTCCCAAACTCGTTCATTTTTCGCACTATCTTTTGTGCAATAAGTTTATGATACTATATTTCATTTCATATAGATTTGAAGACAAAATCTGGCGATAAAGATGTTCGCTTTTACCAAAACTGTACTTGCTGGACTTTAAATAAATGGACCTACTATTCTTCACAAAGGAATAGCTCTCCTGAAAATAAAAAAGGGGTATGAGATCACTTGTGAACAAGTCCCTTTGAGGCTGCAATCCCAAAAAGGAGTCCTTCTCAAGCTGCTGGCAGTTTCCCCTGTAGTCATTTTTCTTCTCTTTAACCCCTATGCCCGATACCATAACTTGAGTTGAAGAGATGTAAGATCAAATAGGAAAAATTCCTTTTCCTCCTGCTGTATCACTTCTGTATCCTTCTGTATCACTGAAGAACAAGCACTTTGTGAGACACTCCATATTCTGACCTGCCAAATTTTAGACTTTGGAGGGAGAAACTTCTTCAATAATATCATTCCTATTTAGGGGGTCTTTAAAGTAGGGAGGTCTGCACATGTGATAACCTTGGTTAAGTTGGAATACTACATTTGAACGAATCCTTCAGCTGCTCGGATCCTCCTGTTATTCTAGAGAGAAATCTTCAACTTATGAATAAATCTGAGATACACCCCCTAAGGCCTGCATGTATTTTCAACACTGGAGAGGGTATAATCTTGAGCAAGTTGGAAGTGATGAAAATATTACATTTGAGTGAGTCCATCTGCTACTGCAATCCCGAAAAAATCTCTTTGTAACTAGAAGGAGGAATATATTAAGCAGTATCAACCCTATATTCGGCCTGTAAAGATGGTGGTCTGCATACGCGATAACATTTATCTTGATAAAGTTGGAAATAATGTAAATATCACATTTGAACGAGTCCCTCTGCTGCTGCAATCCCAAATAAGAATCCCTCTGTAGCTGGCGGTAGCTTTCTCTCTTTCAATCTCTCTAAAGATATCTTTGGATCATCCTCATCATCAGACAGAGATTTCAGGTTGTTAATCAGCTCGGAGGTCTTCTTTGCGATTTCCTGAAAACCACAATAAAATAAATAAAAGTTAGATAAATAGATAAGTACAAGACTTCTGCTTTCAAGCATCACTCCAACAATACTTGGAAAATTGAAGAAACAAAATCAAAGAACCCTTTTCAATGGATAATGAACAAGCTACTTGTATGCACAGCATACGTGGCTGGAATACATAGTTTTATTTGCCCTTAGGTCCTTACTTCTTCTTAAGAGGTCTTGATCAATTGTTTATGTATTTCTTAATAATAATCAATGTCAACATTATCAAATTTTTAGAAAAACACAAAACTAAGCTGACAGAATTTGAAAAAGTGGTAAATTCTCTTTATTTTTAGTCTTCCTTTATTCCTCCCCCCCCCCCCTTCCCTAAAGTTGGAATACTGATCCAAAGCCTTTCTTTCTTCATAATTCATGGCCTCCATTCAAAGTCGTTTATGACAAGAGAAAATGAAATTCATCAATGTTAACAAAATGGAATAAGAAACTTCATCTAGTCACAACACAGATACATAGATTGACATGATTGTATATGCGTATGTTAACTTTATTACAATGACATAATTTTACTATATCCGTGCTTAATTTTCGACATGCCTTCTTTTCTTCTAGTATTCAAATACAATTCTAAAAATCCCTATTAAAGAGAATTTCATCAGCTTAACATGAAGTGTACCAAGCAAATTTAATGATCATACCTTGATGACTTGAAGATTTGACATATCATCGTCATTAGCACATTTGACCATCAGCTGGGCTATGTCCTTGTGTAGTCTGCTCATTGTGAAGGATTCTGCAGAGAAAGAGAGAGAGCGAAAGAGAGAACGGTCAAATATCAGTACAGTGGAAATTCAGTATAACTAGGTGCTTAGGACCATCAAAAATACCTTGTTATAGCAGTAAACTTGTTATAGCAGGGTTATAACACAATAAGTTATAAAGAGCTGGGACCGGATTTTTACCTCTTTATATCAGGAATTTGTTATATCAGATATCTTTATATTGGGTTTCCCCGGTATTAATCTATTGACCACAAAATTCTTCAATTCCCATATACTTTGTGCAGCAATGACACGGGGTCGTTTCATGAAAGCTTGTCACCAGCGACAAGCAATCATGTCTAAACAGTTACCATAGTAACATTTAGCGATGGTGCTTTCCATCCGATCAAAATCTAGGATTTCATCGGTTTAGTCAGCACTGACTAACTGTCGCTGGCGACAAGCTTCATGAAACGCCACCGGGTTCCAGTAATTAAAGGGGAATTACACCCAGACAATAATGTACGGTCAATAAATGAAATAAAAGAAGATGAACAAACTGTGAAAATTTGAACAAAATTGGATAATCCATTCAAAAGTTATGAGTTTTCAAAGTTATCATTTCCACCTGTGCTGGGCATCCTTGAATTGGCATGCGTATAGCTAATTAGCATGATCTGTGATGTCATACATGGAGAACTTCTCATTCACTTTGTATATAAATTTATTGAAAATGGATCAATATCATATTTCAAATGAGGAATCAACACCGTTCTTTCTGGAATGCTTGCAGAATTGATGTGGCTATAATATATTTAAATCGAAGAAACAAGATTTTTTTCTACTTTTCTGGAAAAAGAGGAAAATGTGAAAATTTGTGTACAAAGCGAATGGAGAGTTCTCCATGTTGGCAGCGATTTTGTGCCTGTACGTTTGCCAATTTAAGGAGCCCATGGGGGGTGTAAATCAAAACTTTGAAAATTCATAACTTTTGAATGGATTATCCGATTTTGCTCAAATTTTTACAGTTTGTTCATCTTATTTTCTTCATTTAATGATAGCAATTTAATGTCTGAGTGTAGGTCCCCTTTAATGGGTTATTGTTAAATGTCAATTTTTTGTCAAGTCAAGTAGTAAAAGAATAAAAGTTGCCAAACAAAGATGTTCCAGTATTTTGTTTTGTTTAACCTTGACCTTCTACTAAATAGGCAATTTTTGGTAAATTGTTTGTTGAAAGGAAAAAGTGGTGAATACCTTTGGCATGAGTTGCGACGGTAATTTCATCTGTTGCTAGATTCACGAACACATCATAGAGGTCAGTATTATTCTCCACGGCTGCGTCGATGAAACCGGCGACGTAAGCCGGCCCCGTCCTGAGATCCTCTAACTCGTCCTCTTCTCTATGTACGTAAGGGTGAACGTTGGACCAGTTCTCTCTATGCCAGACAAAGCATGGTAATGCTCTGAAAGGAACCAAAAGTATTACATAGTGTGAAATAAAATCACTGCCTTGTTCAGCTTGTTACCTTTTCCATAGCATGTGGGTAACTTTAACACAGCATTAGCATGTGTGTCCGTTTGTGGGCTGTTGCAGACAAATTGAATAAATTTATTTCATTAAAATAACTGTTGCTTATTTTCAGGAAACCAGCTAAACCATCGTAAATACCTAAATATATGCGGCTATTTGTAAAGATATGGTTCGCTAACCACAGACCTGAGACTCTCTGGAATATGGAAGAGTATAGAGATTAAAAGTGTAAATCACAAAACAACTGAACCACAAATTTTCTCATAATAGCATGAAATGCTTTTTTTTCCATGAAAAGATAGGTCGTTCAGCTGTTTAGTGATTTGTTTTTCAATATTCATAAATATGTTTGAACAGTAGTCACCTTCAAACAAATATGATTGAAAGCTTTAATTAAATCTCTCCTTAATTTGGAATTAGAGAAAGTGAAATTAGCTTTGCATGCTATTAAGAATATTTAATTTCCACAAGATATTATAGGCCAGTCATTTTATGACAAAAAATGGCCAAACCCAAAACAAATTGCAAAAGTTTCCAAACCAAGTGCATTTGATTGCAAATGGCCCCTCTAAAAACATATCAAAAGTTTACCAAAATCGGAGCTGTGGATCAATGCGTAATTAGCATAAATTCAAAATGGCCGCCATACAGGGGTGAATGCACTTTATATCCCAAGTATATACCCACATATCTTTGGAACGTATAGTGGTATGAAGTTGAAACTTGGTGCTAGTATGTATTACTACACAGAGACCATCCCCTAGAACTTTGACATTCAGAGGTCAAAGTTCAAAGGTCACAGGGGTCAATGACCTCAAAATTTAAATAGATCTATGTTAAGGAGGCTAATTATAACGCTAAATAGCCTATTAAACTCAATAATAATTCATCATGCTACCCAGAATTGATATTCAAATGACAAATGGGAGGATGATGCGGTTGTTAATTCAAACAATTGTGTCAAAGTTCAAAGGTCACAGAGGTCAATGACCTTTTACCCTTTCTTTTTTTGTCTCTAGATTACTAAGATCTGCCAGAGGAGAAAAAATACAGAGTTTAGATGAATATTGCGCTTTTCCTGCAACAGATTGAAGAGAGACGGCAGTCTTTTTTACATGAAGGTCTAAGTTCAACGATTCCATAGGTCAATGATCTCCACTTTATTGTGACATCTTCTACTAAGTTAATAATCATGAAATATAGATGATTATGTTCTCTATCTGCGTCCATAACAACATTTATGCTTAGTAGTCTAATGTCAATGTTAAAGATGCTATAAAACTTCGGGCAATTCTTCATGATATTTAGAATTGATATTAGAATTGAACATTGGAGGATGATATAGCTGTAAATTCAAGCAAATGGGTGTTCAAAGGTCACAGGGGTCAATGATTTCAAAATACAAATAGATGTATGTCTTGTATAGGCAGTTTGCAACGCTAAAGAGGTCAAGTGATCTTTAACTTTGATTTCCTTCTCTAGATTTCATAAGATACCCGCTTCTGTTATAACTATGAGATAAAATGACTGATATCCAGAGTTGATATTGAAATGAACATAAAATTATGAAGATGATGTGATTGTGAATTCAAGCAATGGTTTCAAAGTTCAAAGGTCAAGGAGGTTAATGACCTTTTACCCTAGATATATGTCTCTAGATTAGAGCTGCCGAGGAGGGGACAAAATTTAGATGAATATTACCCTTTGTCCTCCAACGGATTATAGAGAGATGACAGTTTTTTGTACATGGAGGTCAAATTTCAACAATATCAGAGATCAATGACCTCATATCTATTGTGGTTTCCGCTTCTTTTATATCTTTAACAATTAAGGAATAAAATGGGTAAAATATCTAATGGATAATCTATAAGAGATAATGGTATGAGGATGAAACTTGGTACTACTATGTAAAACTACATGGAGACCATCCTGTAGCATTTTTACATTTGGATGGGGCTTTCACAAACAACAAGATTTCTCCACCGTGGCATTAACCGTCAAGCAAGAGTAAACAAAGGTATTTCAAATTGCTATTTCTAATTGATGATCCAATTAAACAAGAGAGGGTTAAATGCATTTGGACAATTACATGTCATCACAAATACGGCTTAAATGACCCTTTTTATATTTTAGAAAAGTCCAAGAGTATGATATCAATCATGCTCTAGTTGCCGAAGCTCCCTGCAGAGGTTAATCCTTGCTTGATGCTTTGTGATAGCAACTTTGGTGACCGTCTGGTAACTAAAACTAAATAACAATCATCGTTTTTATCTTAGATTCACAGGATCAGTGACCTTATAAAATTCAGGTGATTCAAAATTAGAATAATAAGCATTGCATCGGCTGAAACAGTATAATTTTACTTTGATTCTTGACCATTTTAGCACTTTGTGATAGATGAAGGAACACAGGAATCAATAGCTTCAAATTAACCGCTTTCCTATTTACTCATATTGTTTAAGAAAAATACTGAAACCTAGATAGCACAACCTATATTTTAAGAAGGGTCTAGCAAGAATAATAATTCTCTAACAGTGGTAGAAAAATTGGTGAGCAGAACAACAAAATGAAAGAAAATCGGACAGGTAATAACGAAGTTATGAATTGTTTAATGATTTGAACATTCAGTTAACATTTTCAGACATGGCAATTTGATGACATCATGGGTGCACTACTTTTGATCATTTCATCTATATGTTTATGGTCCAAAATCCATCATATCTACTGAAAGATACAAATTTTGTATTTAGTGTAAACATGCAAATAGAGAATCTGCATGTCCATCACATATAATTATAGTTGTAAGGAAATCATATTTTTGGGGGGAAAGGTAACATTTAATAACATTGGTATGGTATGAATATGATGAATGGTCAATAGTGTACATTTGACGTCAACAGTTACCATTTTTTCTAAATATTTAAATTTTCATAACATTCTCGTTTGTTTTCTCAAATTTATATTAAAAAGTCCGCTTATGTGATTCTTTTGATCCTGTTGAATAATACCATTATTTAAAAGACACTTCTTTTAATATCTCCGCAACTCCATTTTGTAATATTTATTATAAGAATTTGTATATTACCTAATATGCAATTCTTTAAAAAAAAAGGGATCAATAGCAAAAATAATACAGCAAATGTAAATTATAGTCACACTTATATCTTTCTCCCTAAAATGTCCGCCAAAGTCATGAAATTTATCTGATTTAAGCTTAGTTACCTCGCTGGACTTTTTGAATGTTCGCAATTTTATCCCATTCTCACTAACACTAATTTAAAGATCTGTTGATTTGAACCTTTTTCAATTTATGCAGCTTCTTTGGAATTGAATACAGCAGCGCCACATCTCTGGCATGCAGATAGAGAACATCTCAGTCATTTTATTTCATAGTTATAACAGAAGCGGGTATCTTATGAAGTCTATAGACGGAAATAAAAATGAAAGATCAGTTGACCTCTTTGGCCTTTTGACTCTGACACATTTGCTTGAATTCACAAGATCCATGTCACCCTTCAATGTTTCACTTGAACATAAAAAAAATCTGAATAAAATGAAAAAGTTTTGGTAAGTTTTATAGGATCTCTAACGTTGCGAATAGCCTACTTGAATTAGATCTGTCTAAATTCTGAAGTCATTGAATCCTGTGATCTTTGAACTACTAAGCATAATGTTGTTATGGAATTAAATATATACTTGTCTTGAACGCAGATATATCAATCATCTATATTTCATGATTATTAAAGTAGAAGATGCCACAATAAATTTGAGATCATTGACCTATGGAATTGTTGAACTTAGACCTTTATGTAAAAACAACTATTGTCTCTCTTCAATCTGTTGCAGGACAGAGCGCAATATTCTTATCTGGCAGATCTTAGTAATTTAGAGACAAAAATCAAGGGTAAAAGGTCATTGACCTCTGTGACCTTTGAACTTTGACACAATTGCTTGAATTCAAAATTGCATCATCTTCCCAATTTTCATTTCAATATCAATTCTGGGTAGCATGAAGTATTGTTATTGAGTTTAATAGGATATTTAGCATTATAACTAGCCTCCTAAACATAGATCTGTTTGAATTTTTAGGTCATTGACCCCTGTGACCTTTGAACTTTGACCTCTGAATGTCAAAATTCTAGGGGATGGTCTCCGTGTAGTAATACATACTAGTACCAAGTTTCATCTTCATACCACCATTTGTTCCAAAGATATGTGGGTATATACTTGGAATATAAAGTGCATTCACCCCTGTATGGCGGCCATTTTGAATTTATGCAAATTACGCATTGATCCACAACTCCGATTTTGGTAAACTTTTGATATGTTTTTAGAGGGGCCATTTGCAATTAAATACACTTGGTTTGGAAACTTTTGCAATTTGTTTTGGGTCAAATCATATTTTGACTGGCCTATTAGTGATAAGATCAAATGAATGCTTCATAATAACTTTCCAACTAAGTAGTGAGCTTTAAATTATGCCCCCTATAACCCTCTTCCAGTGGCAGGTCCACAAAAAAAAGATCAATGANAATAGGCAATTTTTGGTAAATTGTTTGTTGAAAGGAAAAAGTGGTGAATACCTTTGGCATGAGTTGCGACGGTAATTTCATCCGTTGCTAGATTCACGAACACATCATAGAGGTCAGTATTATTCTCCACGGCTGCGTCGATGAAACCGGCGACGTACGCCGGCCCCGTCCTGAGATCCTCTAACTCGTCCTCTTCTCTATGTACGTAAGGGTGAACGTTGGACCAGTTCTCTCTATGCCAGACAAAGCATGGTAATGCTCTGAAAGGAACCAGAAGTATTACATAGTTTGAAATAAAATCACTGCCTTGTTCAGCTTGTTACCTTTTCCATAGCATGTGGGTAACTTTAACACTGCAGTAGCTTGTGCGTCCGTTTGTGGGCTGTTGCAGACAAATTGAATAAATGCTTTTTTTTCCATGAGGAAATATGTCGTTCAGCTGTTTGGTGTTTTGTTTTTCAATTTTAATATTCACAAATATGTTTGAAGGCTGGCATCTATGATGCCATAACAGTAGTCGCCTTAAAACAAATATAGTTGAAAGCTTTAATCAAATCTCTCCTTAAAGTATTCCCGCATAGAATGGCGCCATCTCTCGTTGAAAGTGCTGCCCCGCTGCAGCTACCAACGAGCCAATTGGAGAAATGCCGTGATCGTGACGTCATCGTATTGCTTTAGCTAGCTGCGTGTACCGCAGCCATAAAGCTTATATGGACTTGTTGTGTATTAAATCTCGCATATCCTTTGCTTGTTCCACCCCAATAATCAAAAAAGTTTAGTAAAATCTGAGCACTGTGATATTCTGTTTTAAAATGGAAATTATATTTGACAGATAAAACGTTTTCCCCCTTTTTTGAACATCAGAAAACTAGCCGTACACATTGCAATGTGTGATTACCATCCTGTTAAGCAGATCCAGTTGAGCAGATCCAGTTGCGTTTATGACTATGTGAACGCGAACTATCAATTGAGTCAATCTCAATTCAGGTATACATGTATTAGATTTAATATTGAACTAGGACTGAATCATCACTAAATTACCATGATTACTATTCGTCTATTAATGAAAACAGTGAAACATTTTGTTAAAGACTAACAACTTATATTACTCTAGCAGTCGGACGCAGGGTCACTATTCATGTTTTCCCCTTGCAGTGACAATTCACTGCCAGCGCGCACTGGCGAAATGAACTCAAAGTCGGGTAAACATTTTCAAAGCTGTTCAATTCTCTTGAGTTCATGCAAGTATAAATGAATAAGATACTCTTTTCCTGATTCAGAGACATTCAAAATATATTACTTGTATAACAATTCTTACACATTCAGATGTACTTTGAAAAAGAAAATGCCAGCCGCAGTATATCATCACTCTCTCCCAACCGATCCACATCCCGCAGACCCCGGTGTGCTGGGGTCTCTGGCCGGGTGGTGGATCGAAGAAGGCTCGTGGCAGCTGCTCGTGCGCTCCGCTCCGCATAAAATCAGCTGCAGTATTATCTGATTTTGCTCGAGACCTATATCGCTGCCAATGTAAGAATCTTCACAGTAATCGTCCGAAATTGAACTACATTCCAAAATCATATCCTTGGTGTTTTGGCTTGAAGAATTGTGGATCATTTTGTCAGAATA
>BQKZ01000064.1:0-20427 GCA_036244855.1 Temnopleurus reevesii
AAATGAATGATAAGAAGAAAATTACACATCAACATGTGAAATGCTAGCTGTAAAGTCACTTTCAGTAAAGTTATTAATAAATGTGTGAAATACAACCTAAAGAGTCATTTTCAAATAATCTCTGGCTTTTCACTCCATTCTACGTCTTATTTTCTACAAAAAAATGTGAACCAAAAATTTGAAAAAAAAACAAACATTTTCCTACAGATCAATGCTATTTTTCAAAAAGATCATTCTTGGGAAACCACCAATATAATATTTTGGCTAAATCAGATACATATTACAAAATTTCTTGGGATATAAATCCTGACTGCCACATACTGCATTTTTACTCCAAATATAACTCTTCAGATTCAACAATGTTAAGTGTTACAGTATATGATGCTTATCTTTCACAGGTTACATGACCATCACATTATTTTCTTAAATATGTCTATGGGCAATTCTTTGAAATGCCTCTAATTTTGGTCAGAGACATTATATTGTGGATGATTAGCTTGAAATCTATGAAGTTTATATTAAACATAGTTTGAGAAATCCCTCTTCCCAAATATGCTTAAATCATTTGTTGTTTTTTTCAAATTTTATAGACTGTTTAATAACCATAATGGGTACATCCTCGGATGTACTTCCTAGACCGACATTCTTCATACCTAGGAGCCATCCATGTGGACAATGTATATATTTTTTCCTTCCCACACGGTAGCACTTACTTTGTACTACAGTTTAAGAGTTTGATTGGTTTTTAATAGTCTGCCACTGAGGGTATAACAGACAAAAATATAATTCTGCTACCCTTATGTGGAATTGCCCCATTTTGAAAATCTGAATAAGGGGGTGTTGCTCAAAAGTTGCAATTAATTGCAAGTTGCAGTTGATCGCACCGTGCCAATCAAAATCATTGTTTCATGCGCGTCTTGTTAAATGCGCATACCATGTGCGAATGAAAATGTGTGTGACAATTTGCAAATTTGCAGTTGATTTACAGTTGATTTTGAGCAACACCCCCTAAGACTGTTAAACCGTATTCAGCACATGTCTACTCTTGGTAATTGTATTTTTTATTAGTTGATCTGCTTGCAAATTTGTGGCTTCATTGCAGTATCATACTAAATACAAAATTCTAAAACCTGTTATGCATATGAAGAGGGTTGGCCAAACATCTGATTCAAGATACTCGTTATCTTTTAGATGTTTTTTGGTCAACACTTAAAAAAATTCAATTTGTGTTTCACAAAAGCTTTCATGCATTTTGTTGTATTATTATGATATATCCGTAAATTCATCTATTCCGGGAGTCAGATTTAAAAACACATTTTCTTGCTTTCACTTAAAAAATATAACTATATATTGGCTTTAAGTTAGTCTCTCTGTCAGAAAAGGAGGAAAAATAGATGGTTTTAATCTTGAGCATTCACCATCATAAATTATATTTTTATCGTAGTTAACCTTCTTTTAGCGTCCTCAATTCAAAATCTTACCAATCGTTCCATAAAGTTTTTAAGTTCTATCAACTACCCAAACTACTTCGAATCATGAAATTGAAAAATAGTTTATGATTCTTTCTAACCCCCACCCATAATATGATCAAATAAGTTCAATGAAATAGAGAAATATACCAGTGATAATAGCTCTTTAACATGTCTCCATAGAGAACAGAAAATCAAAAAGAAAATTAAATGTATCACCAGAATATAATCCGGTATGGCAGCAGTGCTCCAGTAGACAATCAACCAGAGTTGTGTTTCGACTGTACGAAAGGCTGGTGATCCTTTCTCACACTCGATGATAGCTCCTGGTGCTGAATCGCACAGAAGAAAAGATCACCAGTCATTCTTACAGTTGTGCATAGATCTTCGCACAGCTCTATGAAACATAACCCTGAACAGTTATCTTTAGATTTGCTCAATGAACCCTCTGAAGCCATTCTCGTTGACATATTGATCTGAGACAAATTTCCATTCCATGAGGTTTCCAACGGAATCAAGGACATATGGGTCGTTAGTGGTTCCACACAATCTGAAATTAGTAATAACAGTGATAATAAATTATAATGCATCTTACAATTAGATAATTTATATAGCACAGTCACTATATGTATATACTCTACTGCGCTTATTTACGTAGGGTACATGTAGCATCTCTATTTTTACAAACTGTTCTGCCAGTTGGCGCGGCAATATTTAGAGATACAGAGATCAATGTTACTAGAATTCAACGTGCAATGATGAGAAAATCACTGGGCAAGTTTATTCTGCTTATGCAGTGGATTTTAGATTCTTTTAAATGTAATTGATGCCTTCCTTCCTATATATGGTACGTATAATCAATTTTGACTAAGAGTGCCATTGAAACTTAATAAAGAAGTATAGTCAATGTCCAGCTCTTTTCTTGAAATATACAATCCAGATTTGTTTTTAATCAGTATAAGAATTTAGTCATTTACTCTATTATAGATGAAGTCCTCCAGATATTTCGCTATTCCAATAAAAGGAAATTGAACAGCCTTTTAAAAAGGTAATTGCCGGTTTCATTTTCTTTGTAAATCACTCTCCACTGTGCTAGTTGTTAATACTTGATGGCATCATATTCAATCAGCTCTCTATTCATATTGTAGAAATATTTCACATTTTCTTTAATTTTTTAAAAACTTACACATTGTCTATACTTCATGTATTGTTATAATTTTATTAGACAAGTTTGAAAACATGCAACATATGCAATGAAATATAAATACTAATAAAAAACAAGCTCTATGAATGCCAAATTGAGAGTCTACTGTGTATGCTGTGTATGCGATCATATCTTGGACAAAAAAAATATTAAGGAAAATGCATTCCTGTATACAGTTGGGGTCAAAAGTTTGCATACATCTGATGTAAACACGTTTCATCTCATCTTCTGCAAACTTATATACGTTGGTTTAACTCTTTTTTTTTTAATTGAGATAGTTAAACATGATCTCTTCTATATTTTGATGAAATGATTTTCATCATTCTCTATTATTAAAGTATTTGTGGTGGAGGTATTGCTAAAATGATATAAATTCAGGGGGTAAAAAGTTTACATACACCAATCATAAAATTGTGTTGCAGTGCCTACAGGTATTTTAATAATTATTCATAATTCCTAGCTTGGATAGACTAAAATGCATCATGTTTACCTCCCCAAAATTTCCAATTTCATTTTACCAACACATTGCATGTACTAATTTGAATTTTTGCTTTTGCTTTTATTGTGGAAATAAATGAAATGAAATGAAATGAAACTCTTTAACATTTTATAGTTTAATTGTATAAACGCAAGTCAAGGGTTTTCCCATTGGGTTTGTACACATTTGAATACTTGGATCATGTTTAACATGTGATAATCTTCACTTATGATTAAAAGTACTTTCTCTCATTACAATGTGATAGAATGTCCTTTATAAAAGAGGTAAAACATATATTTCTGACATCTTAATGCTCATTTCAACCACTTGGAAAAATGGGCTATTATTTTGTATGGTAGTTGTACACTAGTAGCAAATGTTAGATGAGTGCAAAGAAAAATCAAATGAACAAACTAAAAATTTGAGCAAAGTCAGACAATCGATTCAAAAGTTATGAATTGTCTGACATGATGTCACAGATTTCTTCAATGTTGCCAATTGCACGGATCCCCATCTGTGGTATCTCTGTGAATTTGAAAATATGTAACCTTTGTACGGGTCGTCAGATTTTGCACAAATGTTCACAGTTTGCTCATCTGGTTTTTCTTCCTTAAATGAGAGCACAATGATTCCAGGGATTGGTTCCCCTTTAAAAATGAAATTACATCATAATTTGCTTACTTGACTGTCTTAAATTCGCCAAGTTTGACACGAAGATAATCAAATGAGCAGTCTGGGCTTTGTTCGATGTTCACCTCCAGCAACGTCAAACGAAGCCTCTTTCCAATTACAGCGTGGAAAGTATGCCAAACGCTATCCTCGTATCCATCTGGGTATTTTTCAGGGTAATTAGGGGATTCAATCCATTCTGTAGTGAATAACAAAGGTGGTGAATTATTATTCTTTAGAGTTGTGAAGTCTTTCAGGGTGATAGAAAACATTTTATGTGTTGGTTCAGCAAATTTGAATGCAGGGTTAAAAAAAAGATACCAGATTTATGAGAAGAAAGAGAAGAAAGTTCTATACCAAATATGACCATTACTGTTTTCCTACCATTTCCTGTTTTATTGTACATATAGAGATTTTTTTTAATGACAATAATCACTAAAATTGTCACAAATCCTTGAATGGGCAACACATTAAATATTTAAAATCATTAGTTTTCATGCAAATTGGCAACTAAATAGATTTGTTACCTGCTTCTTCGTGATGAAGGTTAGATTTGGTAACTTTAATTGTAAATGTTTTAAATATGAGAATTAAAAATGTTAGTGTTGCCAATTTAGGAAAGGAGTTAGTGATTGAATTTGTTGCAAAATAATTCCTGTCCTGGATAGGTTAAAGGGAAAGTTAGGGATCAATCCATTTTTAAGTACATGTAAAAGGTAAAGCTTATGAATTATTATTCTTTCATACACAAATGAAAGACTCTAAATTTGGGGTCGGTCAGAAGTTCATGACTTCAGTCTTTTTTTAACCAATTGCATTGAAAATTGAAATAATTCTTGCCTTATCCCAGCATTGATTGACACTGACAGAGCTTTACCGAGATGCTGTGATAATAATTAACAGGCATACTCGGGTAGAAATCGAACCCACAACCTCCTGATGACTAGACAGGTGTCTTGCTACTTTACCACCAAGAGCTGATGGCTGAAGCAGGCTTGATTTGTATTATAGCAGCAGGTACTGCTTGAATAATGCAAAGGGCTTTGAACACTCCACAGAGTGGATGTGTGTGCTATATAAATTGCATCTATTATTAAATATCAATTGAATGATTTTTGTGTTGATGTTCTGAAGGAAAACGGACCTAATTATGTTAATACCTGGTTTAGAGGGGATAGTTGGACGATCGATTGTATAACTGGCTTTGAATCCTCGCGCAGTTACATATTGATCGGAATTGAATTCGATCATAACTGCATCTTTTGCTTCAATCTTCTGTGGAATATCATTTCCGCAATACCGGTCGCCACCATATCTCAAGTCCTTATCAGCGAAGTTGATTTGGACAAAGTCCCAAGTACATCCTTCATTGCCATTCGGTCCTTCCAATTCAAATGCCTCAAAAGTTATGGTGATAGTACTGTCAGGTCCACCCTTGGAAATAAACAACATTATATCTAGAATGTTGGCAAATCAATGGATTACATGCATTCATGAATTGATGAAACATGCCTTCAAAATGAAATTAACATTTACTATTAAAAAAGGAGGGAAAATACATCAGAATGCATGTGGCGTTGGGCCAGGAGAGTGATCGCGCTCTATGACCCCGGTTAGACAGCAAGTCCGGGGCTAGCCTAGGCTAGACCAGACTCAGGCCCGCTGTCTAACCGATCCAAAGGTCCGTTTTTGGTTCACCTATTGGGATCGACCAGGGCCAGCTCTGGGCTAATCCAGTCTCGCTGTGTAACCGGGCTTAGACCCATTGGCCCGCTATTTGTGGTCTTTAGATTGATGTAAGTGGATATGTTGACAGATTTTTTATTGTGTTCGCGCCGCCGATTGTTTACATCGAAAGCACCACAACTTTTTCACGTTCAAAACGAGCACAGCCGAGATACGAAAGTGGTCTGGCCCGTTGCTCCTGGGAGCGGTCACACAGCGAGACCGGGCAAACCCAGAGCTGATCCTGGTCTAGCCGTGTAACCGAGCAAAACGGGCCCATTCTGTCTTACCGCAGTGCTTGGCTACGCTCCCGCAGAGGTTTATTCAAGCTCCATGCTGTGGAGTATTAAATGACCGGTGGTGGCTGATGAATTATTAGTGTTAAATCGCTTGCGTCTTGAAATTACATGACCAATGTACTTAGAAAAAAGTTCAGGTTATTCCCGTTTTGGCCAAAGGTTTAGAATAATAAACATCGCAACAGCTGAAGCATAGTTGGTACTTGTAAAAGAAAAATAAATTTGGCGAAATCTTCAAAACATGAACCCTTCACTAAATCTGTTAGATTAAAAACTAATCTAGTCCACGAGGGACACATCTGCATTAAATCAGACTACAAATCTTTTTCTTTACACCATTGTAGACAACTGCAGAAAATATGTGAAGACATGTGACCAAAAGATGTCAATTGCACGGAAACAAATATAACTGTTTGATTTTATTTATTAACATCATTGAAATTCTTATATGTCGTTGTATTATCTTAGATTTTCATGCTTTCTCTCAAGTTAAGCAATATCTTATAGGATTAATNGATAGGTTAAAGGGAAAGTTAGGGATCAATCCATTTTTAAGTACATGTAAAAGGTAAAGCTTATGAATTATTATTCTTTCATACACAAATGAAAGACTCTAAATTTGGGGTCGGTCAGAAGTTCATGACTTCAGTCTTTTTTTAACCAATTGCATTGAAAATTGAAATAATTCTTGCCTTATCCCAGCATTGATTGACACTGACAGAGCTTTACCGAGATGCTGTGATAATAATTAACAGGCATACTCGGGTAGAAATCGAACCCACAACCTCCTGATGACTAGACAGGTGTCTTGCTACTTTACCACCAAGAGCTGATGGCTGAAGCAGGCTTGATTTGTATTATAGCAGCAGGTACTGCTTGAATAATGCAAAGGGCTTTGAACACTCCACAGAGTGGATGTGTGTGCTATATAAATTGCATCTATTATTAAATATCAATTGAATGATTTTTGTGTTGATGTTCTGAAGGAAAACGGACCTAATTATGTTAATACCTGGTTTAGAGGGGATAGTTGGACGATCGATTGTATAACTGGCTTTGAATCCTCGCGCAGTTACATATTGATCGGAATTGAATTCGATCATAACTGCATCTTATGCTTCAATCTTCTGTGGAATATCATTTCCGCAATACCGGTCGCCACCATATCTCAAGTCCTTATCAGCGAAGTTGATTTGGACAAAGTCCCAAGTACATCCTTCATTGCCATTAGGTCCTTCCAATTCAAATGCCTCAAAAGTTATGGTGATAGTACTGTCAGGTCCACCCTTGGAAATAAACAACATTATATCTAGAATGTTGGCAAATCAATGGATTACATGCATTCATGAATTGATGAAACATGCCTTCAAAATGAAATTAACATTTACTATTAAAAAAGGAGGGAAAATACATCAGAATGCATGTGGCGTTGGGCCAGGAGAGTGATCGCGCTCTATGACCCCGGTTAGACAGCAAGTCCGGGGCTAGCCTAGGCTAGACCAGACTCAGGCCCGCTGTCTAACCGATCCAAAGGTCCGTTTTTGGTTCACCTATTGGGATCGACCAGGGCCAGCTCTGGGCTAATCCAGTCTCGCTGTGTAACCGGGCTTAGACCCATTGGCCCGCTATTTGTGGTCTTTAGATTGATGTAAGTGGATATGTTGACAGATTTTTTATTGTGTTCGCGCCGCCGATTGTTTACATCGAAAGCACCACAACTTTTTCACGTTCAAAACGAGCACAGCCGAGATACGAAAGTGGTCTGGCCCGTTGCTCCTGGGAGCGGTCACACAGCGAGACCGGGCAAACCCAGAGCTGATCCTGGTCTAGCCGTGTAACCGAGCAAAACGGGCCCATTCTGTCTTACCGCAGTGCTTGGCTACGCTCCCGCAGAGGTTTATTCAAGCTCCATGCTGTGGAGTATTAAATGACCGGTGGTGGCTGATGAATTATTAGTGTTAAATCGCTTGCGTCTTGAAATTACATGACCAATGTACTTAGAAAAAAGTTCAGGTTATTCCCGTTTTGGCCAAAGGTTTAGAATAATAAACATCGCAACAGCTGAAGCATAGTTGGTACTTGTAAAAGAAAAATAAATTTGGCGAAATCTTCAAAACATGAACCCTTCACTAAATCTGTTAGATTAAAAACTAATCTAGTCCACGAGGGACACATCTGCATTAAATCAGACTACAAATCTTTTTCTTTACACCATTGTAGACAACTGCAGAAAATATGTGAAGACATGTGACCAAAAGATGTCAATTGCACGGAAACAAATATAACTGTTGGATTTTATTCATTAACATCATTGAAATTCTTATATGTCGTTGTATTATCTTAGATTTTCATGCTTTCTCTCAAGTTAAGCAATATCTTATAGGATTAAGTTCAGTAGACGGCCCTTATTTTAGCATGTCAAAAAATTGGGATTTTAATATGTGCATGTTCTTTGATTAAACATTTTCCAATGTTAAAAACATGTTGGAAAGTTAGAAATTAAAAAAAGAAAAAACACCCTTGAGGGACATTATGCACTATACATATACCACAAGTAAAGATCTCATTTCTTTATTTTGATCCCCTAGTTGTCCAATAAATTCATGGGTAAAACAAAAAAGCCCTTTCTTTTCATGTTACTATAAATAAATAAGAATGGGACTTACATCAATGAGGTACATGCATTGTGAATTGGTAGGATAGTATCCAACTCCATAGTTTGGTGATGAGATTACTCCGGATGATTCAGTTTTGGTAATATCACATTCTTGAAGAGCGAAAAAAAAGTTGTGTTGACCACAAATAATGATACTGAAAGGATGATCACTTCTTATATTATGCCATTTACAGCTCGCAATAAAAATTATTTAACAAACCCTTGTCATTTTTAAAGATATTTTTCACCTATGTTTACTTGAATAATGGATAAATGATGGATAAATTTTATTTGAGCACATGGAAAACAGGAGGCTTACAACAAGAGATTATTCTGGAAGGCAAGTAATGAAATAATATTGTTCAAGAGTATTTTATCAATAGGTATATAAATCATCAATGTTGGTAAGAAAACAGATTTCTAGAGCAGCCATTTTAGAATTACAAATGACTGCTGAGGTCGTTCAAATGAACGGAACTAGACGAAGGATTTTTTTCAGCACCCCAAAATCAACAAAGTTGGTCAGAAAAGTCAACTTTGGTGCACAAAAGCATGAAATACTGCAACAAATGTGCTTCATATGGAAGCCATTTTGAAATGGCGGTTGAATGCTTTGTTGAAATAAATGGAATCAGGGAATTTTTAATCCCTTATTCATAATCTAGCTTTCTCTACTTGTTTCGATACAAAATTAGAAAAAATTATGCAGTGTATCTTAAGTACAGTCAAACCTGTCAATAGTGGCCACTGTCTATAGTGACCACCTGTATATAGTGGCCACTTAAATTGATTCCCACCAGGTGGAGAGGCCACCTGTCTACAGTAGTCACCTTTTCTGTTTCCCTTGGGGTGGCCTCTGTAGACAGGTTTGACTGTATGCCTTATTTGACAGGGAATAATTTTAGTTTTCACATTTGATTAGCAGTTTAAGACATTGAGTAGACATTTCCAACACTTTACTATACAGTACGTTCAACGTAAAAAAAAAAGTTGCTCAACAAAGCATTATTGTGTAGCAATCATGCTAAAATGCATAGCAAATTGCGATGTGATACCACGTAAATTTGTCCCTGTTTGATAATGTACTCAAGAAGATCAGATAAAGGAAAATTAAATTAAAAAAAAAACAAAATTGATGAGGAAAACGCCGTAAAGTTCCATAGCTCATTGGTTTACCTGATAATTCGCAGATCTCCCCACTCCAAGTTTGCGGACATTGACACGTGCAGGACTTGTCGATGAAACCTCCGTTTTGGCATTCAGGTGGGGATACGCAGGAGGCATTGCAATTGTAGATTAAATTTGCTAGAGAAATGTCGGAGAAGCTGAGTTCTTTGGATTTGCCCATGTACTTCATAGCAAATGGATCTCTTGGTACTATAGTTGGTTGGCCGTTTGTAGAAAAACCCTAAATATGTGTTCAGTAAAAAAAGTGAAATATGTGTTTAATAGAAAGTCGTAGCAAATCTTAATTCAAATGATTTTGTGTTTCTTCAAATTCATGACATATTTTTTATTTCATGATTTTTTTTTGCTTGAGCAAAAAGAGAATATATTGGGTTTTTTTTAAAGAATCAAATTCAAAATTTTGTACACAGGATAAATGGGAATTTGTCCCACATGATGTCACAGATTCCTTCTATTGCAGATCGCACAAAACCCCATCAGGGTTGTCTTATCTTTGAAAATTTGAATGTTCAAAACTTTTGAACGGATAGTCCAAAATTTTCAGTTTGTTCATCTGATTTTTCTTAATTCAATGAGAACGCTGCGATGCCAGGAGTTGGTTCCGTTAAACCCATAAACTTCTACATATTTTTTTTTATTTAGGCAGAGGCTTAGCCTTTCAATACTTACATAGGCATCATAGTGCATAAGGGATTTCAAATCGTAGGGAACTCTTGTATCAACTTCGTCAAAGGAATATGAATCAAAGTTATATCTCATATCTGTGCGCATGTTTTGATAGAGGATTTCAATATAGTAATCTCGATCTGGTCTTGACTGCTCATGCTGGAATCCCATTGCGTGCCCGATCTCGTGAGCTACAATTTCCATCTGCAAATGAAAGTACAAGAAAAGTGAGATTTCATTCGAGCAATCAGTAAATTTTTTTTCTAACAGAAGTATATGTAAAATGTAATTGTACAAGAGCATGAATATATAAGGAAAGCAAGTTTTCATTCAAAGATTCATCAAAATCTTACAGGAGTATATGAAAATAGTAATTGTGAGTAATAAATATACTTGAATTTATATATACGGAGGATATAAATTGCTTATAAATTGCTGCATATAAAGGCCTACATGTACATGGAAGCCCAAATAGAGTTTAGGACAAATTAAGAAATATGAATTTTGCGGGATGTTTGTCATATCTTACACACATTTAGAGACTAGCATAATTTTTCTATGAACCGATTCTCTTTAAAAATTGGAATTTAATTGTTAAATCATAGTGCCGTCTCTTGGTGGTAACTACCGATATATTTTGTTTGTTATCAGGCATATGGTAGGACATTGCGAAGATTTGACAAAAGAATAATGAAACATAAACATTAAATTCTGAAATTTTCATCGAATTCTATGCATGAAAAGGTGTCCTTTAGCGAGATAGAAAATAATAATTTAGTCTTAGGGTACTCAAGACACTAATGTCTTTCAGTCATACAAACTTATGAGCAATTTTGCAAATAATGAAACTTGCTTTAATATGGCGACTTACAACTAGGTACCTGATATATGATATTTCAATAACTGGTATCAAGTACCTCGGTGTGAGATGAAAAATAATACAGTGACAAATCTTTGAGCAAAATCAGATTATCCACTCAAAAAGGTCAGAATTTTCAATTTTTTATTTACATCTCTCATGGGCTCCTTAGTTGGCTACTTATAGGCACAAAAATTAGTGCTAACATGGAGAACTCTCCTGTCAGTTTTTACAAAATATTTCACCTAGATAATTAGCCAAAATTTGTCGTGTGTTTGGGGGGGGGAGGTTGAATATCATGTAGCCATATTAAGCATTTTCAGAAAGAATGGTGAAGTTTCCTCATTTAGAATATAATGTCTATCAAATTCTAATTAAACTGGATAAAGTATAACAAATCATGGGCCCGTATTCTGATGTCAGGTTTAACTTAAACTAGAGTTTAAATATGTGGTTTAAATATGGTAAGCCAAAAGAGACTTGAATCTATAACAGTCAGTGTTTAATTTACCAGGAAATTTGGCACTAATAGTATTAAAAACTGTCTTGGAATAAAAACTTAAATAGTTTTCTCCAATATTAAAGCATGGGAAAAGAGAGCAGTTTACATAAGAATTATACAGTTTAAAGAAAGTTTTGGCACATTGGGCTACCCATACTTAAACCACAGATTTAAACTCTAGTTTAAGTTAAACCTGACATCAGAATACGGGCCATAAAGTATAACTTACATATTCACATCCAGCTCCGATTGATATCATCTGCTCGCCACCCTGCTCGCCAACATATGACCAGCAGCCGCTGTAAGTTTACAACAAATCACACATTAGCTTTTTCCCTTTAAAAAAAAGAGTCGACCACAAAAAATACTTTTTTATGACAGGAACAGAGAAAACTGGTGCTCCCAACAGAAAAAAAAACGTTTGAAGAAAATTGGCCAAGTATTGATAACAAAAAATGATGAATTTGTAAAGATTTGAAAAAAAATTAGCAAATCAGGGAAATTTTTCAGACATTTTGCCAACTTGGTGACATCATGGGTGCGCGTCTATTCTTTATTATATTTATTTTCTTTATTATATTTATGGTGCAAAATTCAATTCAGATATTCAGATATCATTTATTTAGAATTTTGAAGAGACCATATTTTAGAGAAATAAGTAACATCATAAAACATTGATATGAATATAATAAAATGATCAGTTGACTTGTACACCTATGACGTCAGCAGTTGCCATTTGTTTGAATATTAAATATTCATAACTTTCATATTACTTGTACAATTTTTCTCAAACTTTTTTGTTCAGATCGTCTGATTTTCTGCTCCTTTTGAACAAATCTGATCTTTGTTTAGACTCTCCTTTTAAAGACTTGGTCTGGGCCAGAAAAATATTGTATTTATTTATAGCAGAAGATTTAGACAATCAGATAACAAAAAATAGGACAATAAATGATAAATCACTGTTGGCAGTTATAATTAAGATGTTCATAGATTTTGTAATTGTCCGGTTTGCTTTAATTTTTTAAGGTTTGTCTGATTTTGCTGCTTTTAATCAATATAAGATTATACGGAATGATTTTGGTCAACACAGAGATAGAGTACTGCGAGATATAGTCGCTAATTTTGATTTAATATCATTGCTTAGTTTTAATCATCCTCTCATATACAGTATCCCAAGTAAATAGGCCATGTTCCAGATACTTTCTTACACAAATTTCATACAGAATATTAATTAACCCATTAACTAATGAATTCCGTAAATACCATAGACTGTGTGCAGGGACTATCCTGTTCCAGTAGTTAATGGATTAACAAGGCAAATACGATTTATTCATCAAATTGGTCCGACAGTCCAATGAGTTGAAGGTTATGACACTATCTATGAAGCAATGCCAGAACAAAGATTTGTACTTTTGGGGGGTATTGAAGAAGTGGTTTTGACATATTTGTGCCTCCGCCACCATAATGTGGTACCGGAGGCATTATATTTTTGGGTTGTCCGTGTGTCCGTCCGGACCTTGTTACCACGATAAGTTCAGAACCGCTGGACGGATTTTGACCAACCTTGGCTCAAGTATGTATAAGCATGTGAGGATGAACTGATTAGATTTTTGGTTCAATGGGTCAAAGGCCACAATGCCCCAAAACTTGTAAAAAAATCACCCAACATAGCTTGTTACCGCAATAAGTTCAGAACTTCTGGACGGATTTTAACCAAACTTGGCTCAAGTATGTATAAGCATGTGCGGATGAAATGATTAGATTTTGGGTTCAATGGGTCAAAGGTCAAAGGTCACAGTGTGAAAAAATTGTAAAAAAATCACCCAAACTTGGCTCAAGTATATATAAGCATGTGAGGATGAACTGATTAGATTTTGGGTTCAATGGGTCAAAGGTCAAAGGTCACAGGGCCAAAAATTTATACAAATCACCGAAAATAGTTTGTTACCACAATAAGTCCAGAACTGCTGTACAGATTTTGTCCAAACTTGGCTCAAGTATGTTTAAGCATGTGATGATGAACTGATTAGATTTTGGGTTCAGCGGGTAAGGTCAAAGGTCACAGGGCCAAAAAACTTGTAAAAATCACCCGATAAAGCTCATTATTGTTATAACTTGTACCAGAAAAATTGAAGAAATTTATTTGCATAAATGTGCCTTACCTGCCTTTGAAGAAATTTATGAAATCAATGTCATCAGATCGCCGCTCCGTAAAGGTAATGCATGTCTTTTCCTCCCAGTGTGACATTGCAGCTTCAATCACATTTATAGCGGAAGAGGGGAAATCTGATGGGAGAAATATCATCAATTTGATAAAGAAAATGTTATAAACACAACCCCAAAGAAATGTCCTGAGTGAGAGAGTAGAGTCTGATCATTGATACAATAACAAGATGCCAAGAATTTGCCAATTTTATACTTTATTTTTGGAACCTTTCTCGTTTTATATATATATGCTTGCTCATGCACAACTTATTAGATAATATTGATTATACATGTAAGTAAGCCAGATAGCTGAGAACATTCCTGCCACATTGCATTGCTGAATATCCACATTTTGAAAAGTTAGCTTGTCTGAAGAGAAGGGGAGTTACTTTTTAAAATTGTTCTGAGGTGTGTACTGGTTCGGAATGCTCTTATTTATTAGACAAATTTTCTTTTTATTCCCTTTCTCTCTTATACAAAGTTATAATATTTATACATTCTTAAATAGCGCCTAACACTAACACTATTGGCCCTTAGCCCCTTACTAGTAACCAGAAATTAGACCCTATTGGGGTCAAACTGGAATAAAATTATTGGAAATGGTTTTTCAATTGATATCAGTTGGTAGAGGTGTCAACCTTCACAAAAAAGTAGGACAAATAAGGGCTGGAGAAAGTGCTATTTTTTGTGGTCAAAGGTCATTGACCTTTTACCGGATGCGTCAAAATCGCATTTTTGCAATAAAACAGCGCACATTGAATATCAATTCAATTTTTTTTAAAGGTTGACACCCATACCTATTGATATCCGTCAAAAGATAATTCTATTCCAGATCGTTTCTAATTACGGGATAGTATACAATGCAACATGGCTTACAGCAGCAGTACAGCAGCAATTAACGAGCCGCATTTCGAGAAAAAATTCACCTCACATGGGTCAGTTGATTAATTGCTTGCTGAAGGAAATTAAAATCAGTAGTGGAATTGGAACGTAAGACCCTCAAGTTGAATAGTATTCAAACATGAAATTTAGATATTGTACCATGAATAAGTACAACAAACATTTATCTCATGAGGTAAACAACAGGATCAGGAATGGAGATCAAGTCATACCATAAGAATGTAAAGATATCACAAGTACTGTACAACAATAACTTAATAGTTTAACATTTAAATCAATCATGATTCACTGCTTTGCTTGATTTTTTTAGTGCTTGAAGCATCCAAAAATGATTTGGGAGAGCAGGCCTCTGCCAAAATAGTTTCAAGCACACGTCTGACTGGGCAAGTGATTTGAAATAAAATACAAGCTTGGTGAATTTTATTGTAAAAAAAATGCTACAGCACAAGTCAAAGAAATGGAAAATATGTGTATTTGTTGCAATATCATGATAAGATACTTGCCCATTTTGGCAAGTGGCATTTAGAAAGCCAAAATGCCATTGTCACTTGCTCTGGGCAGGGAGGCAAGTGGTTTTGTAGAGCCCTGTAGGCATTATACATATGTACGTATTTGCACTTGCATGTCCAACTTATCATGAAACACTTATATTCTAAAATAGCAATAAGTACTGTACATAAGCCAATATATTAGCATACAGATATTTTCACGATTTCGGACTAGTTTGACTCATAGGCATGTTGTAATTTTCATGTTTGTACACATGAATATGCATCATACAGAGTGGAAATGTTCGCGAAGCCAATACCACAAAGTTATTGATAATAAAACTACCATGAAAATTTCAGCTTATACAGTAGCTCATCTAATTTTAAGTATCTCATCAAATCTGACGGAATCGCCTTCAGAGAGAGAGAGAGAGAGAGAGAGAGTGTTTGTGTATGTACATAATATACCTGGTTCAATGTTGTACGGCACAACGACTCGGCCATTGGTCCCCGGCCATAATTTCTTCCAGTCCTTCAAAGCCTTCCTCTTGTTGCGTCCACCCTCTCCGTCTTTCTGTTGTCTTAGGTACTCTTTCTGTTCCTCGTTGAGGATCATGTCATTTGCCATGAGGTCAGACGATCGATGTGGTTTATCAGGATCCTCAGATGGGTGCACAGGCAGCTCAAAAACCTTGCCATTGATCATATGCTTCTCTGTTTTACCCTATATCAGTTAAAAAGAGAATTAAAGAATCTGTAAAATTGAGCTGTATGCAAAATACAGTCGTCAAGTTGCATCGTTCTGTCGTTCTTTATCAGGATCCTCCGATGTATGCACAGATTTTTTTCCTCAAAATAGATTGTTAAAGCTCTTATGAATTGCATGATTGCCTGTTTGAAACAGATTTAATAATCAATGACGAAGAGGAAATGATAGGGGGAGGGGGAAGTGGGGGTACAGGAGAAACTGTTTTATCAAAAGATAAAATATCTCAATGGAAAAATCTGGCCATGCTTACCTCCAAAGGACGGCCGAAGATCCCGGCGCCGAGGCAGGTAACGACAATGCCAACTGCAAGAAATGCTCTCATCTTTGTTTTCAGCGGAAACCAGTATGATATGGACATACTGAGCAATGTATCATCTTTTTATAACAAAATTCATAACTAATTTATTTTCAATTTGTTTACTTTCAGATCTATGAATTTGATTGATACCTCCATCAAATTTGATTTCACCAATATTTATCTGTCAACACCGACGCATCTAATTGCACTTTTTTAATTGCATGGGGAAATGTCAATAAAAGAAGTACGTGTGGAGGTGACCTTAGTTATTTCAGAAAAATAGAAAAACAAATAATTGAAAAGTAAGGACTCATATATTTTGCACGCAAAGTTATTATACAAACCCAATGTTTGAAAAAGAAATGAATCATTAGTCTTGGTGTAGTGGATCTGACTCTCGCCTTTCATCCAGAGGCCCGCGGTTCGAGTCCCACCCATGGCATTAATTTCCCTTAAAGAAATTCATCCACATTGTGCTGCACTCAACCCAGGTGAGGTGAATGGGTACCTGGTAGGAACATTTATTCCTTGAAATGCCATGTGCGCTGGTGTATGCTGGGTTAATGTCAGGGTAATAATGATGCAAAGCATCTTGAGCACTCAGCAGATTGTATACGTGCGCTATATAAATTGCATCAGTCTATTATATAGCCATTTTGTTCAATCTACCTTTCCAGGTACATTAATAAAAAGAAATAACAAAAACGTTATTTATATTAATAGGAACGAGATAATTTGCTTCTAACTCCTGAACTAGTAATCCATATCATGTCGCATAAAGTTATTTTGGGTTAATTTTATGTACTTAAGTGATATACAATATTTTTCCCCTCAGATACCCTTTTAGATGATTTGTATGGTTAATGAATGCCTTTTAACTGTACTCCTTGTATGATTTTCCTCAACAAGTATATTGTGAAACCGAACTGAGTTACTTTAGATTTAAATATAAATATAGGTGTGATTTGCTGACAGTTCAATCCCTATGTTTAACAATAACTGAAAGATGCCCTAGCTATCAGAGTGCACAAAGAAATTTAAAGATATAATATGTTTCACAATCAATTGGGGAAGTTACTTATTACTAACAGTTATCTTTGTAAGATATGAAGTCATTATCTAAAGAAATGTGACTTCCCATCTGTACGCAGCATTTTGGGGATAAAGTGCACATTTTCGTAAATTATAATACACAGCGTAATATTGCTTTATATGGTTCAGGAGACACTATATGGTTAGGAAAATATTACATGATAGTAATAAACGCTTTTCATACAGGCGCTTGTCACTTCTTTGTGGAAAGTCCCTACAAGATTTACAAATGTATCATTATTACCCCAGCTTTAGGAATAGTAGTAAAAAGTATCCCATGGTACCTATTCACTCCACCTGGGTTGCGTGAAGCAAATTGTGCATACATTTTCCTTTTTTGCTCTTTTCCTCTCTGTTCCCCCCCCCCCAACCCCGCTCTCTCTCTCTCTCTCTTTCTCTTTTACTTTCTCTTTAAAAACTAAACAAATACAATTCCATGAGCTGAATTCATTTTTTCCACAATTATTTATCATTAAAGTCAGGGTATTACAGGATATTTGTTTAAAAATCAGCTCATGGAACGTCAATTCATATTTTTTAAAAACTTTTATTGAAACAGATATACGCAAAATAAACGCAGAAATATATGATATTTCAATTTGGCTATTGAAATCAATCTCTGGAACTAAAATACAAATGAAATGATAAATTATATATATTTATTACACAATAGATATATCTATATTCCTTTTCAATTAATGGCATATGCTGGAATGTGGTTTTAGAGACTGGGTTGCTGTACTTTCCGTGTATATGTAGACATTAAAAAATCAATGGTGATTAGACTAATGCACGCAATCACTTTTGTATACTTACTCATACTTTTAATTTTAACAAGAGACTGAAAATGAAGGAAAAATAGATTTAGATAGATATCTGCCCATTCACATACTCATAATGGCTTTACCACATCAAAGGAATATTATTCCCAGTAATTTTGGAACAAAATATTGAACATGTGTTGCACATTTTGCTAAATAATAGTGAAGATCAATCATTTTTTTTTTTTTGACAGAGCCATGACTGTTAAAGCTGGAATGGAGTTGTTTACCTTGTCCAGTTTCCAAACTTTGAAAATTCAGATTTAGTGGATTTGAACTTCCTTTAAGAATTGAAAACATTAGGAATGAAAAAGAGTTGCTTGAAACCAAAAATGTCTCTTGAGAATCGTGCATAAAACAACTTTCAAGGACTCTTTTTCTAATGGTTTTCTTTGAACGATGTGAAGTAATTATCTAAACACATTTGTCTTTCTGCCGATATCACTCATGAGAAGGGACAACTGATTCACAATTTAGCTTGATAGACACAAAAGGATTTTCCTTCCCTCTTATGTCAAACAGGCATCGCACAATGAACAGGGCGGCTACATTCTTGTGTGTTCGTGAAGCTATTGTGAAGGCTCAATGGAAGTTGTTTACTTTATCCAAATCTGTAGTCTCACAGTGTATGCAGCATATTGGGGATAAATTGCACATTCTCTATAGTTGCGCCTTGAGCATTTTTTTGAAAAAGTGGATTTAGTGCCATATAAATTATATTATTATTATTATTATTATAGTAAATTACCAGCATTTTTACCAACATGTTTCGAAAGAGGTGTCATAATTAATACTGCTCAAGAATGATAGGAGATAATGTGTTAAGAAAAGGTACAACATTTATAATGGACGTCTTTATATAGAGCTTATCACTTCTTTGTGAGAAGTCCCTATGAGCTTTACAAATGCAGTACTTATTACACCAGCTTCACTGTGGCTAAGAGGTACATATGCATTTCAAGGAATCTGTCGGGTACCCACTGACTTCACCTGGGTTGAGTGCAACACATTTTTAATAAATTTGACTCTCAGGCTATTTCTCTCTCTGTCTTTCCCTCCTCTCTCTCCCTCCCTCTTTGTCTCTCTCCCATATTCCTTTTCTTTCTCTCTCTTTCTATTTTACTATCTCTTTAAATGAAACTAGACAGATGCATTCATATTTTTGCCACAATTATTTATTAATTAAAATCAGATACTTTCATGACATTTGTTTCTAAATAAAAACAACTCCTGCAATTTCTATCCATCTATAGTAGATACTATTTAAACAGGTGTACACATAAAGAAAGCAGAAATAATTAATTAATTAATTTGGCTATTGATATATTTTTTGTTTAAAAAGTGAATTTGTGCCAAGGAAATATCTGGAACTATAATACAAATAATAAGATATATAGCATATATTTATTACACAATAGAGAAATCAATATTTTTTAATTTAAAAATATATATTATTTTGTACATGTCATGATTTAATTAATGGCATTTGCTGACATGTGTTTTAAGAGAGGGCTGTGCTTCTCTTTACATATAGATTTTTTAAAATGATTAGATTAATGCATGTTTGGCCGATTTGTGAGTTATCTCTTTTGTATACTTTTAATTCACTTTCTATTATTGAATAACAAATAATTGAACAAGAAAGGCAAGGTGATTAGATACCAATTTCTTGGCAGATGACACAGCTCCCCACTGGCAGCAGGGATCATCATATCTTTGAAAATATGTAACTTTTGAACAGGTTGTCTGATTTTGCTCAAATGTTCAGTTTGTTTGACTGATATTTCTTCATCCAATGAAAACATAATAATTCCAAGCTCTTGATTCCCCTTTAACAATGCTTTTTCAAACTTTTCTATTTATAGTGGTATACACATTTGTAACACGTAAGAACAATGATTGAGCCAAGACTCGCATTGGTGTGTTATAAGATCCTTTTAATTTGCTTTCATCTTCCAGCAACACGCAAGAACAATGATTGAGCCAAGACTCGCATTGGTGTGTTATAAGATCCTTTTAATTGCTGGCCTGATCAAATTAGACCTGAACCAGACCTAATCCATATCCAAACTGAAAACCCTGAAAATATACAAGAGAATACAAAGATAATGAATACATTGAAACATAATTGAATACAAT
>BQKZ01000064.1:21097-82270 GCA_036244855.1 Temnopleurus reevesii
TTTCGCTCAAACTTTTTTTCATCTGTTTGTCTGATTTTTGCGCTTTGAATCAGAGCAAGAAATTCTTGGTCCGGAGTCCTCCTTTAACAATGCTTTTTCAAACTTTTCTATTTATAGTGGTATACACATTGAATACATTACAGCTTGATTGAGTGTGAAAAGACCAGTTCACTGATTTATTTAAATATATGCATGTTTCTTGCTAACAAATATAATTACATGGTATTTCTTACCAGTAATATCTGGTTTGGGTAATAACTGGAAAATAAATGGTCACAGAGTTGTTCAAAAAACTTGAAAATGATATTCAAAACCTTAAATGAAATATGTGCCAGATTATTTTGCAGAAAATGTATATGATATGATAGAGTAATGGGTACATAAAGGTTTTGAATTTGGCTGTGTTGTTACTTTTGATATTACATAAGTCCCACATGTTGCTTCATGTGCTGGCTAGAAGAGGATAAACACTCATGACTACAATCATTAAGCTTTTAACTACTTTTGCATTACTAAATGTAGATCAAATTTTCCTCGTCAAGGCAGTTGTATTGTGCACTTTTGTTACTATCATAGGATCACTTCTACCCATGGATTTATTTTCCAAATTGAAAGTTCTTTGTGAGTACTCAACATTAGTTTTAAACATGTTCGTAACAGTTGAACTACATTCCTTGTAATCCGATTGGCATGCATTGATTACTGCTATTGATTACTAAGATTTCTACAATTAATGCTGAGCATGATTATTCCAGAGATATGTCTCAACAATGCATTTCCAGGAAAAGAATTTCTCAGGTGGAAAAACATTAACCCATAAACTGCTGCGGGCCACTTTTGTGGCCCGAGAACTTGAAACAGCCATACCAGCAATCTGTGTGCATGACAAAAGAATACAGAACTATTGTGCATGAACCACTTTCTCAAACATACAATTAATATTAGTTGCCAATGGTCATTCATTACTCTGGGCTGAAAAGAATTCTTCCAAACTTCAGTAGCATTACACAATGGACTCCCGATATGTGTCGAATTCTTTCCTAGCTCATTATTGATATACACAGAGCTTTAGTACAGGGCTTTGATTTTCACTTTGATTAGACTCCTAATTACATATTCAAAGCATTGTTTTAAGAAAGATCATTTACTAAAAAACTGTGATACCTTTTGCCATGATATTGTACATTATTTGAGAGTAAGTTGTGTAAATTCCAGCATCATACCACTGACATGTATAACATAAATAAAGTATCCAATGTTTTGTTTGGAATTTATTGCATCAAGAAAAACGCTGACACAGTATAGTAAACCCTTAATTGTAATGCTGATGGGAACATGCATTGTTTTTGCTGACCCAGTCATACCAGCTGTAATTACACAGAATGTTGGTGAAGCGAACATATTCAACCCCCCCCCCCCCCCACAAACTAAAAATTGAAATAGTAATTTCATGATCTTTCACTTTGGCACGATAAGCAATAGATAAAATGACAGCTGAAGGTAAAACTATGAAGCACATAGCATGTGGAAGCATGTGGAAATCAGATGAAATAAGACCCTAACAAGTTTTTATTTCTAACATTTTTAGCTATACCTAATAAAGTTCTTTTGTAAATGATATTTTAATTTCAAAGCTATTCCCCGATTGCATTTAGAACGACGCACTTCTACAGCATAGGTTGCAAAATACCCCAAAATTTACTGCACATCATAACTTTCAACAGTTGTTTGATACATCTCTATCGCCTCATTTGCATCAGGCAGCACCGAACCTTGAACATCAAAGGATACACGCAGCTCCTTCATTCTTTTGCTCATGCTTTTAATTACACCAGTTGATGGCCATTTTTGTATGTAGTTACTATTCCAGACAGTGTGGTATGTCTTATCTCCAACATACAGTCAACTCTGCCTAAGCCAAACTTCTCAAGCCTGATAATCACCTATTCTTAATTAAAATATTTTTCAGAACAAATCATACAAGCATTGTGTTAGGTTACACGGCCTCTTGTTAGTTGAATTTATCCTTCAAATTTGTATGGTACCAAGTGATTTGACATAGACAGAGTTACCTGTATCTATTAATTATCCAAATACCTTTCAAATTGTATTGCTTATTTGATTTGTTTTCTTCTGAAAGTAATTAGAAGAAGTGTGATTTTGCCGCAATCGTTTTTTAAAACCCATCTTTTTCCATATTTCATGATCGGCATATGAATTAAGTTTTTTTTGATGCAAAAGAAAAAATATGTGTTGAACAGTCTGAATAACTATGGTACTTACATCCATATATTTTTTTCCCCTTGTCCAAATGCATTACCATTTTAGGTTCTCATCCTTGGTTATCTTGGTACCCAATATTTTTTCTCTCCTGCAGAATTTGAAAAGCCGCTCTTCAAGCAAAACATCATGTCCATCGACCAGATCAAACTTGGCCTACGACTGACGGGACGCGTGGTGAACGCTGTGCACTTTGGGGTCTTTGTGGACATTGGGGTAGCAGACTCCGGCCTTTGTCATCGCAACCAGATGGCCCATCATATACTCAAGGGAAGAGTCCTGGGGCCGGGGGATAAGGTAGAGGTGGAGGTCGCCAGTAAGAAGCTGACGAACCAGGGAAAGTGGAATATTGGTTTGAGACTTGTAGGTGTAAGCTAAAGATCTCAAATCGAGTATAATATTTGTCTGCATATTTTTGTATTTTACAATCCACTCTCTCCCTCTCACCCCTTCTTTCTTGCTTTCCCCAACTTTCTCTGTCTCTCTCCATTCTCTCCCCCCCCCTTCTTTCTGTCTCTCCCTCTCTCCCTCTCTTTCCATTTCCCTCTCCCTCCTTCCTGTATTCACATTCTCTCCTTCCCTTTCCAATCCTGTCTCTCCCTCGCTTCCCTCTATCTCTCCCCCAAATGTATATTTTTCCTCCCGATCCCTTTCGCTCTTACCAACTGAGTAAGCACTAATGCAAAGCGCCTTGAGCACTCAGCATAGTGGGTATGTGCGCTATATAAATTGCATGTTGTCATTCCAGCAATATTTGTCAGAATGTAATTTTTTATTGCTTTTCTTTTCCTTCTGAAGGTGTGGAAGTTTTTTAAAAAGAATGTGTACATACATGACGGGCATTGTTAGTTTAAATGAGGCTCTTAGTCTCAAAGGAAACCTCCAAAATTCCCTGCCCCACACAGATGTGTTTCAGTTTTAGGTTTTTCTATATGCAAATTCAACTTCTGAGCACTGTAAGAAAAGGAGGCCAAACTTGAAGGAGGGGGGGGGGGCTTCCATAGTGGAACAAGAGCACTTTTCAATAGGTTTAGCTCTAAGCCCATTGCATTGCTATGTCAGTACGGAGATATTCTATAGACAGAAATACCTGAAGACCCCTCCCCGTTATTATTAACGGGGAATTAACATGAAAATTAACACCCACCCTGAATTTGTATATGAGATGAAATGTAAGGCTTTGTATGCTCAATATGTCAATATTTTGAGGTTTTTCATATGCTTTTGTGCATGTACCAAAAGCCAAAATTTTGAATACTTAAAGTCTCGTAAATAAGACCCATGAATAAAGTCAATGTAAGCAGAAATGCCAGCCATTCTGGAATATGCACAGGGTAAAAATTGAAATGTGAATAATGTAACAGCTTAACGAAGGTGCAAGATAACAATAAGCAAGAGCCTCTGTCAGCCACTCGCTTGTGATGAAAGCGTTTGATTTATATGGAAATACAGTTCAAGCATAGTCCAGCATGGTTGGCAACTCTGTCATTAGTGGAGGAAGAAACTCTGTCAGGGTATATAGGTGCAATGCCTTATGGTGCTAATTTCTGAAAAACAGATCTGGGGAATATTTCATAGCTGCCAACTGTTACTAAATTTTGGTAATTATTATTAATTTGTGTTAAATCCGGTAAAGGTTACCAAATTTTCCAACATAAACACCTTGCACTTCAATGTAAAATATGAGAAGTTTACTAATTTGTTTCAGAATTATTACTAATATCTATTGACTCATGTTGGCAGCTATGATTATGGTGCTAATTTCTGAAAACAGATCTGGGGAATATATTACCCGTATCATCCCCATGACATCTGAAAAAATGTTTTGGGTATACATGGTGTTTTGTAAAAGTTATCAATTTGTTGAGTTGCCATGAAGAATGTTCAGAAAGAGTATCAAAGATACAGTGATTGAAAAGTATATGTTGATCTTTACTTTTCCCTTCTTTTTTAATTCATAATGCTTTAAATCAGAAAGGATGGATATATGAAAAGTAAAGAAATGGCTATTATGCATTTCTAAACAGGTAGGTTTGTTGTACCAAAGAACTTGATTTCCAATCGAGTTTTATATTCTGTACAAAAGTTAGTGTTGAGGATCTTGAATGAAGATTGGTACTACTAATTTAATTCAATGCGATGAAGAATATTTGGAAAAGGTGTCGGAGATACAGTGATCAAGAAGAATTATGTTGCAATTTTGTTTGCCTTCTTTTTTAACGTATGATCATGGTTATAAACCAGAAGGAGATGAAAAGAATAGAAAAGATATGGATATTATGAAGATCTAAATACATAGTTTTGTTGTACCAAGGAACTTGATTTCCAATCAAGTTTATGTATGAAAATGAGGATTGAGGGTCTTAAATAAACATTGGTACTGCTACTTTGTTAAGTTGCTATTAAGAATAATAGGTAAAGGTACTGTTATGCCCATTACATGACATTTTAGGCATAAAGTTGTCAATTTGTTAAGATGCTATGAAGAATGTTAGAAGAAGGAACAAATGTACCTTGTACCATACAGTGATCAGAAGGTATATGTTGCTACATGTATTTCTTTTGCCTATATTTCTTTTATTCATGATGGTTGTACACAAAAAAGGAATAAAAAGGATAGAAAAGATATGGAAAGTGAAAAAATAGATATTTTGCATTTCTAAACAGATAGGTTTGTTGTACCAAAGAAATTGATGTCCAATTGAGTTTCATATTCTGTACAATAGTTAGTGTTGGGGGTATCCAATGGGCATTGGTATTGTGCTGCTACTTTGTTAAGATGCTTTGTTAAGAATAATAGGAAAAGGTATCAAAGATACAGTTATTGAAAATAGGCGGGTTTATTATATATTCAAATTTATGTGCGTTTAACGTAGTTACGCGATATTCTATAGGCTGGTTGATAACAATAAGACTACAATACTTGGAATCCAGTTTGTTGCTATGTCGGGCAAGCCTCGGGCAAGCTTTTGGGTTGTCAAGAACTACCGTTGTGTTAGAGGTATGCATAAAATTTGCATCTATTAGTAAACCCGCCTATTGTGTATTGCAATTTATTTTGCCTATTTTTTTTTAATTTCATGATGGTTGTACCATACAGTGATCAGAAGGTATATGTTGCTACATGTATTTCTCTTGCCTATATTTTTTTTTTTATTCATGATGGTTGTACACCAAAAAAAGAATGAAAAGGATAGAAAAGATATGGAAAGTGAAAAATAGATATTTTGCATTTCTAAACAAGTAGGTTTGTTGTACCAAAGAAATTGATTTCCAATCGAGTTTTGTAAAAAAGTTAGTATTGAGGGTATTCAATGAACATTGGTATTGTGCTGCTACTTTTTTAAGATGCTTTGTTAAGAATAATAGGAAAAGGTATCAAAGATACAGTTATTGGAAATTGTGTGTTGCAATTTATTTTGCCTATTTTTTTTTAAATCCATGATGGTTGTAAACCAGAAAGGAATGAGAAGAAGCGAAGAGTATCTAAAATGTGAAGATATCTATATTGCACAGATCTTAACAGGTATTTTGGTGATACCAAAGATCTTTCAAATAAAGTATTATATTCTAAACAAAAGTTACTATTGAGGGTCTTGAATGAATATTGATATTGCTATGAAAATGCTATGATGAATGCAAGATAAGGTATCGAAGATACAGAGATCGAAAAGTATATGTTGCAATTTCTTTTGGCTTCTTTTGATTTGTAAACCAGAAAAGGGAATGAAAAGAATGAAGAAGATGTGAAAAATGAAGAAATGGATATCATGCATATCAAAATAAGTAGTTCCAACAAAAATTGGTGTTTTGGGTGTTGAATGAACATTGATACTACTATAGAGTGTATACTACATTTATTTTTCAAGTTTAGAATGAATATTCATCCTAGAGTAGGTTTAAAGAGTAAAAGTACACAGAAATGAAGGTTTTTACACTGTAGTCTGAGGAAAGACCAGGCATATTTGTTTTCAAATCAGTAAGTGTTTATATAATATATATTTTTTGTGAATAAGAATTGAACAAATTTTTAGATTGGAGAAGCAAAAAAGATTTATATTCCACTATTTATTGTGAACATTTCCTGTTGACATAAGGCGCTGTAAATCATTGTAAAAACAAAAAATACTTTTCTTTTTAGCATCCTAAAATTTCAAATGTGACCTTACTTGAACAAGAACAAGTGATTCATTTTTACGTATTATTTTTCAAAAGACAGACATTGAAGCAGATTAAAAAAAACTCTTTTAAAAGAAATTTCATTTTAGATAATTTGTCATAATTTTTTTGTAGAAGAAGCATGTAGGAGTAGCATAAGAAATGCACTAAAGATCATTAATGTATCTGTGTTTACACCGGTGACATTTTGCCCTAAATTGTCCTTCAAAGGGGTAGATTGTAGGGGGAGAGAGGGTAGAATGAAGTGGGAGAGACGGTAGAATGAAGCGGGAGAGAGGGTAGAATGTAAGGGGAGAGAGGGTAGAATGAAGCGGGAGAGAGGGTAGAATGTAGGGGGAGAGAGGGTAGAATGAAGGGGGAGACGTGCATACGCTATCTTTCTTTCGTGACTGTGTTTCTCCCATTCTTTCTCTCTCTCTCTCCAAAATTATCGCTCGAGTCGGATGAAAGAAAACTACATATTCATTAAATCATTTGATTAAATTATAATGGAAATAGTATAACCTTGTAAAATCTCCACTAGAATTAAAGAATCTGAAATAGATTTTTTAACAGTAATATATGACACAAAGAGAACAATCCTTCAAAATAAATCCTCCAGCACAAGTGGAGCCATGAGAAATTCTACGAAATAAAAGTTTCCATGCTGTAAGGGAGGGACGGTTCTTTGAAAAATCAGCAAGTAAATAACTGGTTTTAGCTAATATTTATTTGGCAAAACCAGTTTCTATAATAAGCATAATATACATCTCATCTAAAGGTCCTCCATTCATAGAACAAATAAAATCTTCCATTTTATCTCAGGCTCACTAGTTTTGTATCAATTAGTGTATAGCATATAAAATATATTTCGTTATTGTATAACAATATTTTACCTTTAAAATGTTATGTAACCATACATAAAGCTAGTGTTTTAACAAAATAGAAAAAATAGCTTCAACTAGATGAATCATCGACTGCACGCAGTCGAAACTTATGCCTCTGCCATCACACGATCAGAAAGATATCACTGCTTGTTCCATGCCATCAGAAATCAGAAACATGTTTGGTGAATTTACAAATTTGGGCACTGTGAACTTTGACCCTGTGAACTTAAATCTCATCAGGTCTTCCCCACATGCTACATGTAATACATAATTGACCTAAGTTTGAAAGAAATTGGTTTAATTTTTATGATGTTAGAGCAATAACAAACTTTTATCCCCTGTGACCTTTGACCTTTGATCCCCTCTCATTCTAACATGCCAGTGCGTCTACATTATCAAACTAGGTTTGGCAGAAATCGGCTCACTTTAATGTTTTGGGTGATTTTTACAAGCTTTTTGCCCTTTGACCAACTGCACCCAAAATCTAATCAGTTTATCCTCCCATGCTTGTACATTAATGAGCTAGGTTTGGTAGAAATTGCTTCACTTTTTCTGAAGTTATGGCGGTAACAAGCTATTTTTGGTGATTTTTTTTACAAGTTTCGGGGTCTGCGACCTTTGACTCCCTGAACCAAAAATCTAATCAATTTATCATCCCATGCTTGTACATTAATGAGCTAGGTTTGGTAGAAATTGGTTCACTTTTTCTGAAGTTACGGCAGTAACAAGCTATTTTGGGTGATTTTTTTTTACAAGTTTCGGGGTCTGTGACCTTTGTCTCCCTGAACCAAAAATTTAATCAATTTATCATCCCATGCTTTTACCTTATTGAGCTAGGTTTGGTAGAAATTGCTTCACTTTTTCTGAAGTTACGGTATAGTGGTAACAAGCTATTTTGGGTGATTTTTTTACAAGTTTTGGGGTTTTGTGGCCTTTGACCTTTGACCCCCTTTCATTCTAACATGCCTATACATACTTGAGCCAAGTTTGGTTAAAATCCATCCAGCAGTTGCAAACAAGTTTCGGGTGCACAGGCACGGACGGACGGAAGGACAACCCGAAAACATAATGCCTCCGGCATAGAAATGTCAGACACTTATCGAACTTTCCGCAAGCTTTTCGTTATTTGATATAGAATTGAAGTCTGCATTGTGCACGACGTACCCTGTTTATGATTCACATGGAGATCAAACATTGAGCGTTTCAACACAAGCTACCTTAACCTCTTCAAGAACACAGGACATTAAAGTGGATTTTAAGCAGCCTGTATAAACAAATACATTTTTTCCTTTTTCATGATAAGACATGATAGTGTTTTAGATGTCTATAGAAGCATATCTATAAAACATGCTAAGATGACAGATAAATGATATCTCTAGTATAGTTGCTGCAAAAAAAAAATGATCGGAAAACAGCACTGGCCATTCAAAATTACTGTTGCATGCACAATTAAAGGTTGACAAAATTCTATGAAAGTCCTTATCAACACACACTTCAATTTGAATGAAACATTTTTTTTCAGATGAATTGTTATTAGTAAAAGGGGAAATCCAGATGATTTATCATAGAAATATCTTATACACCTTAAAAATCAAAGAAGATTTTCGCTCCTCTTCTGATATTTAAACTCCAATTTTATGATTGTAATTTCCACTAGGAACTATGCAATGTTATTGATGCAGTCTCCTTGACATGTGTGGAATTTTCCTACAGAAATTGTTGCAAGATACTGATGTGGCAAGAATTATATGTTCAAATCACAATCGTTCTTTTCTTTTTCAAACCTGACTCATACGATAACTTGTCATCAACTTTTGCTTAAATGCATTATCTAGTGATTACGCAGCCCTCTAAAAGCAGGGTGAAGAAAGAAAGTCAGATCTTTTCAGAAAACATGAAGATATCTGCTTTGTATGATATCTATATCAAATTATCATCTGGACTTCCCCTTTAACCAAAAGAAAAGAAAGCAATAAGTTCAAACATTGCTCATAAACAATATATGAAGAGTACATGCATATGTGCTGTAGTTTTGAGAAGGCATCACGTGAAAATATTGATGACCAAAAAAAGTTTATGCTTAGACAACACTCAATATCGGGGTCTCCTGTTTCATTATCTATATAACATAAATATTTCATGATACCAGTAAATAGGTTTCTTCTTCTCATACACATTGTACAAATACACAACACTATCTTTAGGAGTGTGAAACCCAATTTGTCATCAATCACTCTCACATAATTATCTTATTTTTCCTAATCTACTATAATTAAGAAAACCTAGCCTTGGTTTTTAGTGTACAGTTTACCTCATTTACATCACATTTATATTTCATGATATTTAGAGAGTTTTGTACAAAAGTATAAAGTAAAAGCATGTTCTGAAATGCCATATATTTATAAACATACTCATATTTCCTTTTTTTCTCTAATATTCTACTTAACATTAAGAAAACCTAGCCTGTAATACTGATGCTTCTAAAGAAATTGAAAGAATTTGATTAATGCAGCTCATTTGCATCAAATTTCAGTGACATTTCAAATTGCTATGAAATTGTCCATTGAGAATTTACAACTTTTATTTCACCTCAAATTTTCTTACCCGTAGGATGTATTGGAATACTCAGCTCAAAAGGGCAGAAGGTGAGCTGATATTAGTTTGAGGGCATAATGATTACCTTCAAACTGTCGGAAATGTGACGTCATGGGGAACATTATCACGGTATCTACTTATTCTAATGGTCAACCAAGATACTGTGCAAAAGCCAGAGTCTGTGAATACGGGTTGCTATCGACTCATCCAGAATCTTCACCAAGTATCCAAACAATATATTGTCATGGTAACTACATTTTCGGCAAGGGCCCAAATTCTGAAAAACTGTGTTATCTTCTATATTAGCAAAAATATGTTAATTGTGATAACAAGTCTAAATTACGATGCGCCATTGGTTAATCTTTGTGCAATGTCTGTAGTTCTGACTTATGGTTGAAAGAGACCTTTGCGCATCCACCAATATAATAAGTACTTATTGCGCGTAATTAGCTTTTGTTATGACAGTTAATATCGGTTTTCCTTAACACTGAAGTTAACAGTTTTCAGGATTTGGGCCAAGTTGATTGGGTACAACAGAGTCTGTGAAGCCTGTTTGTTATCGACTCAGTCTGAATATTCATCCGGTATCCAAATGATACATTCTCAATTCCTGCTGACTGTAAGGCAGATACTATGTGACAGTCATAATTTGTGAAGCCTGTACAGTGCTAGTCAGGTATAAAAATGTTCATCAAATATCTACTTATATTGTCATGGTAACTACATATTCTGCCAGTTGATGAGTGGAGAGACGCCTTCAAGTTTCCTTTTAATGGTTGCCTGGATATCATGCGACAGCCTTAATTTGTGAAGCCTGTACGCTGTTGACCAGGTATAAACGTTCATTCAATATCCAAGTATGTTGTCATGGCAACTACATATTCTGCCAGTTGATGAGAGGAGAAGCGCCTTCAAGTTTCATACTAACGGTCATCTGGATACCGTGCGACTGCAACAGCAACAATTTGTGAAGCTTGTACGCTGTTTACCAGGTATATAAATGTTCAAATATATTGCCATGGTAACTACACATTCTGCCAGTTGATGAGTGGAGAGGCACCTTCAAGTTTCCAACTAACAGTTGCTTTTATACTATGCACCATGCGACAGCTATAAATTGTTAAGCCTATACGCTGTTGACCAGTGATAAATGTTAATCCAATATCCGAGCATATTGCCATGGTAACTACATATTCTGCCAGTTTATGATTGGAGAGGCGCCTTCCAGTTTCCTACTAACGGTTGCCTGTATAGGGTGCGGCAGCCATAAATTGTTAAGCCTGTATGCTGTTGACCAGGTATAAATGTTCATCCAATGTCCAAGTATGTTGTCATGGCAATTACATATTTTGCCAATTTATGATCGGAGAGGCGCCTTCAAGTTTCCTACTAACGGTTGCCTGGATACCGTGTGACAGCCAGAGTTTGTGAAGCTCACTGTAACACTCCTTGCTCAGATGTAAAGGGTTGCCACGCCTTGAGGGATAAAAAGAAATTCAAGGTGCATTAAATTAAGGTGGAAGAGGCATACAAATAATCTTGTGACTAAGGCTTCACAGTACAACGAGTTATTTTTCTTGGAAATGTGAGTGGTCCTGAAAAGGACCTACTCACTCTCTACATTTCGATGGGCATGCTCTCATCATAAAATCTTGCCTGAGATGAGATCTTCAGGAGAAGTTTACAAGAAAATGCTCATTGAGACGTCGAGAGTGGATAGGGCCTTTTCTCATAGCTGCCGACATGAGCCAGAAGAAATTAGAAATAATTCTGATAGAAATTAGTAATCTTCACATATTTTACATTGAAGTGAATGGTGCTCATATTGGAAAAATTCTTTGCTAGAAAAAAATCTTAACCAGGTTTGACACCAAACTCGACAAATCTGAGGCCAAAATAAGTAATGATTACTAAAAACAGTTGGCAGCTACGTTTTCTAGACCACTCGCATTTCCAAGAATTATAAATGATAAGCCTTCTACTCATTGTTCATCTGGGAGTGAAAACAAATAATCTTAATGAAAAACCCTAAAATACAAAATCTAATTAGCTGTCTCATGATGGAGCAAAAAATAGAAATTGCACAATCCTCAACTTCATATGCAGACAATGTCAAATCTATGTTGTGAATTTGAAACACCAATCAGTATAGAATTGAAAATTGTACCAAGAGCACTGGGGACTAAGGAAATGACGTCTTTCAATATCAGGGTCAAACATATTTTGGAAAGAATCTTGTACCCTTATTATAAATTTGCCATTAATCCATTTTCACAATTCTTTGTCCGCAAGTACGTCACAGGCTCTGCCAAATTTGCAGACCACACAGATCCCCACCAGCAGCAGGGATCGTGATATCATTGAGAATATAACAATGCGTAACTTTTGAACGGATGATCCAATTTTGCCCAAATTTTAACATTTCATTCATCTGATTCGTCTTCATTCTAGGAGAGCACGATAATCCAAGGGGTTGGTCCCCTTTAAAAGTATAAGAAATTTAACTCACCTCAGACCAGGATCAGGCTCTCCATACTCATCTAGATAGGGTGGGGTGTACGAACATCCTTGACTCTTTCCTGACATCAGTAAAAGATTACATTCTCTCACTCTGTAAAAATGACATAATATAATCATAAGCCATTGAATTCCATTGTAAAATTTGAATTTTCATTCTGGTTATTTCACCACTAGGATGAATCCAAAATTTCATAATCATATTTCATTCTAGTAAAAATTAGGACCACAATCACCTGAGGGAACCATATAATTATGAAAAGTCAAATTATTTTGGGAAAGTCATGACATACATATTACAGGCAGCTCTTCCTAAATTAATCTCCTGGGACATTACAAAATCTGTTTGATGTAGGAAAAATTTGACTGAGAAGACCTAGATAAAAAAGGGATGACAAATGATTTTTTTTTTAATTCCATAGACTTAGGGAATCATTTGACTTGGGGAAGAGAGTAGAACTTGCTATGGGTTCTGCCTGCATCCTCCTCCATAGAATAGAGCCATTAACAACTGCATGCCAAGCCTCTATTGTTATCTTATCTACTCGTTCCGCTGCATGCTGCCCCCTTTACATTTGGCACATAGTTTTATGTTCTTCTCGGTGATATGCAGCTAAATATTTCATTCATACACACTACAGTTCACAGAGAGACATTAAATAAAAACAATATCAAGTTCAAAATATGCGTCTTTACCTTAGAAAGACTCCTGATCCAGCACCACACATGATAGCATGCGCTGTGCAAGCTCCAACCGATTCACCATTAATCTCTCTCTGACAGCAGTAGCTCTGAGAACACACCACAGTGCCACACACAAGGCACATGGCTGGTGCTCGACTATCACTCTGGGTTGTACTATTTCCACGTGGGCACCTAAGCAAACATAAGCAAAAGACATCATATTGAAAATAGGATATCAGCTTAGACGGTGTTGTTCAGTTATTGTGCATATTATTGAGCAAATTCAAGAACATTTTTTAATGCACACTTGCAGTTTACATCACAGGCTTCGTACATACTGACTGTAGGTCCAATCACGCTCTCGATGGTCGAAATAAGATTTGGTCCCGAACGTTGAGCGAGACTTGAAACAAAATTGTCACCAAAAATTACAGCGCGAGCTTCTCGCGTTTCTGACTTCTTGCGAAAAATGCTGAGGGGGGGGGGCGGGCCTAAACAGCCCCCTCCCCTCAACATCTTTCGGCGGAGATCAGAAGGGGGGGCCAAATAAGCCCCCCTTCCCCCATGGACTGAAGTGATCGAAAGACAAAAGATACCCAAAGTTTACTTACGCAAATAATGACCTGTCATTCATGAGATCACTGTAGTCTCGAGGCAATTCAATCAGCTGGTTGATCTCAATAGGATACCTAGGGAAACAAGAATATAAAGAAACAATTTTTCACCATCATTATGCCCAATATTTTTTTTCAGGACATTGAAAGATGATAAATATCACTGATAGGATTTTGGCCTACCAAAGGGTCATGATTTTAATTTCTGTCAGCAATAAATTTATCCAAATTATGCTGCATTTAACCCAGGTCAGGTTCATGGATACAGGTAGGAAGAAATTCTTTAAATGCAGTGAGCACCAAATGGTAGCCTTGTGACTCTATTCCACCCTTTCACATTTCTTCACTACCCCTTCCTCTTTCCCCTCCCACCTCACAAGATCAGGATCCTGTTCTGTCATCTTGATTCTGATAGATGGATGTGAGCACTGTCTTCTGATCATGTTGTCCATGATGGGTGATTCTGAGCAGTCTCGAAGGCTAGGTAGGTTGATAAACCCGTAACACTATACCTATCCCTCCTATCACTCACTCACTCTCTCTCTCTCTTTCTCAATCTCTTATCTCGGCCCTACCATACCTATCTCACTAGATCAGGTTCTTGTTCTGTCAGCTTGATTCTAAAAGATGGATGCGAGCACCATCTTTTGATCNACGCTATCTTTCTTTCGTGACTGTGTTTCTCCCATTCTTTCTCTCTCTCTCTCCAAAATTATCGCTCGAGTCGGATGAAAGAAAACTACATATTCATTAAATCATTTGATTAAATTATAATGGAAATAGTATAACCTTGTAAAATCTCCACTAGAATTAAAGAATCTGAAATAGATTTTTTAACAGTAATATATGACACAAAGAGAACAATCCTTCAAAATAAATCCTCCAGCACAAGTGGAGCCATGAGAAATTCTACGAAATAAAAGTTTCCATGCTGTAAGGGAGGGACGGTTCTTTGAAAAATCAGCAAGTAAATAACTGGTTTTAGCTAATATTTATTTGGCAAAACCAGTTTCTATAATAAGCATAATATACATCTCATCTAAAGGTCCTCCATTCATAGAACAAATAAAATCTTCCATTTTATCTCAGGCTCACTAGTTTTGTATCAATTAGTGTATAGCACATAAAATATATTTGTTTATTGTATAACAATATTTTACCTTTAAAATGTTATGTAACCATACATAAAGCTAGTGTTTTAACAAAAAAGAAAAAATAGCTTCAACTAGATGAATCATCGACTGCACGCAGTCGAAACTTATGCCTCTGCCATCACACGATCAGAAAGATATCACTGCTTGTTCCATGCCATCAGAAATCAGAAACATGTTTGGTGAATTTACAAATTTGGGCACTGTGAACTTTGACCCTGTGAACTTAAATCTCATCAGGTCTTCCCCACATGCTACATGTAATACATAATTGACCTAAGTTTGAAAGAAATTGGTTTAAATTTTATGATGTTAGAGCAATAACAAACTTTTATCCCCTGTGACCTTTGACCTTTGATCCCCTCTCATTCTAACATGCCAGTGCGTCTACATTATCAAACTAGGTTTGGCAGAAATCGGCTCACTTTAATGTTTTGGGTGATTTTTACAAGCTTTTTGCCCTTTGACCAACTGCACCCAAAATCTAATCAGTTTATCCTCCCATGCTTGTACATTAATGAGCTACATGTAGGTTTGGTAGAAATTGGTTCACTTTTTCTGAAGTTATGGCGGTAACAAGCTATTTTTGGTGATTTTTTTTACAAGTTTTGGGGTCTGCGACCTTTGACTCCCTGAACCAAAAATCTAATCAATTTATCATCCCATGCTTGTACATTAATGAGCTAGGTTTGGTAGAAATTGGTTCACTTTTTCTGAAGTTACGGCAGTAACAAGCTATTTTGGGTGATTTTTTTTTACAAGTTTCGGGGTCTGTGACCTTTGTCTCCCTGAACCAAAAATTTAATCAATTTATCATCCCATGCTTTTACCTTATTGAGCTAGGTTTGGTAGAAATTGCTTCACTTTTTCTGAAGTTACGGTATAGTGGTAACAAGCTATTTTGGGTGATTTTTTTACAAGTTTTGGGGTTTTGTGGCCTTTGACCTTTGACCCCCTTTCATTCTAACATGCCTATACATACTTGAGCCAAGTTTGGTTAAAATCCATCCAGCAGTTGCAAAGTTATCGCAGTAACAAGTTTCGGGTGCACAGGCACGGACGGACGGAAGGACAACCCGAAAACATAATGCCTCCGGCATAGAAATGTCAGACACTTATCAAACTTTCCGCAAGCTTTTCGTTATTTGATATAGAATTGAAGTCTGCATTGTGCACGACGTACCCTGTTTATGATTCACATGGAGATCAAACATTGAGCGTTTCAACACAAGCTACCTTAACCTCTTGAAGAAAACAGGACATTAAAGTGGATTTTAAGCAGCCTGTATAAACAAATACATTTTTTCCTTTTTCATGATAAGACATGATAGTGTTTTAGATGTCTATAGAAGCATATCTATAAAACATGCTAAGATGACAGATAAATGATATCTCTAGTATAGTTGCTGCAAAAAAAAAATGATCGGAAAACAGCACTGGCCATTCAAAATTACTGTTGCATGCACAATTAAAGGTTGACAAAATTCTATGAAAGTCCTTATCAACACACACTTCAATTTGAATGAAACATTTTTTTTCAGATGAATTGTTATTAGTAAAAGGGGAAATCCAGATGATTTATCATAGAAATATCTTATACACCTTAAAAATCAAAGAAGATTTTCGCTCCTCTTCTGATATTTAAACTCCAATTTTATGATTGTAATTTCCACTAGGAACTATGCAATGTTATTGATGCAGTCTCCTTGACATGTGTGGAATTTTCCTACAGAAATTGTTGCAAGATACTGATGTGGCAAGAATTATATGTTCAAATCACAATCGTTCTTTTCTTTTTCAAACCTGACTCATACGATAACTTGTCATCAACTTTTGCTTAAATGCATTATCTAGTGATTACGCAGCCCTCTAAAAGCAGGGTGAAGAAAGAAAGTCAGATCTTTTCAGAAAACATGAAGATATCTGCTTTGTATGATATCTATATCAAATTATCATCTGGACTTCCCCTTTAACCAAAAGAAAAGAAAGCAATAAGTTCAAACATTGCTCATAAACAATATATGAAGAGTACATGCATATGTGCTGTAGTTTTGAGAAGGCATCACGTGAAAATATTGATGACCAAAAAAAGTTTATGCTTAGACAACACTCAATATCGGGGTCTCCTGTTTCATTATCTATATAACATAAATATTTCATGATACCAGTAAATAGGTTTCTTCTTCTCATACACATTGTACAAATACACAACACTATCTTTAGGAGTGTGAAACCCAATTTGTCATCAATCACTCTCACATAATTATCTTATTTTTCCTAATCTACTATAATTAAGAAAACCTAGCCTTGGTTTTTAGTGTACAGTTTACCTCATTTACATCACATTTATATTTCATGATATTTAGAGAGTTTTGTACAAAAGTATAAAGTAAAAGCATGTTCTGAAATGCCATATATTTATAAACATACTCATATTTCCTTTTTTTCTCTAATATTCTACTTAACATTAAGAAAACCTAGCCTGTAATACTGATGCTTCTAAAGAAATTGAAAGAATTTGATTAATGCAGCTCATTTGCATCAAATTTCAGTGACATTTCAAATTGCTATGAAATTGTCCATTGAGAATTACAACTTTTATTTCACCTCAAATTTTCTTACCCGTAGGATGTATTGGAATACTCAGCTCAAAAGGGCAGAAGGTGAGCTGATATTAGTTTGAGGGCATAATGATTACCTTCAAACTGTCGGAAATGTGACGTCATGGGGAACATTATCACGGTATCTACTTATTCTAATGGTCAACCAAGATACTGTGCAAAAGCCAGAGTCTGTGAATACGGGTTGCTATCGACTCATCCAGAATCTTCACCAAGTATCCAAACAATATATTGTCATGGTAACTACATTTTCGGCAAGGGCCCAAATTCTGAAAAACTGTGTTATCTTCTATATTAGCAAAAATATGTTAATTGTGATAACAAGTCTAAATTACGATGCGCCATTGGTTAATCTTTGTGCAATGTCTGTAGTTCTGACTTATGGTTGAAAGAGACCTTTGCGCATCCACCAATAATAAGTACTTATTGCGCGTAATTAGCTTTTGTTATGACAGTTAATATCGGTTTTCCTTAACACTGAAGTTAACAGTTTTCAGGATTTGGGCCAAGTTGATTGGGTACAACAGAGTCTGTGAAGCCTGTTTGTTATCGACTCAGTCTGAATATTCATCCGGTATCCAAATGATACATTCTCAATTCCTGCTGACTGTAAGGCAGATACTATGTGACAGTCATAATTTGTGAAGCCTGTACAGTGCTAGTCAGGTATAAAAATGTTCATCAAATATCTACTTATATTGTCATGGTAACTACATATTCTGCCAGTTGATGAGTGGAGAGACGCCTTCAAGTTTCCTTTTAATGGTTGCCTGGATATCATGCGACAGCCTTAATTTGTGAAGCCTGTACGCTGTTGACCAGGTATAAACGTTCATTCAATATCCAAGTATGTTGTCATGGCAACTACATATTCTGCCAGTTGATGAGAGGAGAAGCGCCTTCAAGTTTCATACTAACGGTCATCTGGATACCGTGCGACTGCAACAGCAACAATTTGTGAAGCTTGTACGCTGTTTACCAGGTATATAAATGTTCAAATATATTGCCATGGTAACTACACATTCTGCCAGTTGATGAGTGGAGAGGCACCTTCAAGTTTCCAACTAACAGTTGCTTTTATACTATGCACCATGCGACAGCTATAAATTGTTAAGCCTATACGCTGTTGACCAGTGATAAATGTTAATCCAATATCCGAGCATATTGCCATGGTAACTACATATTCAGCCAGTTTATGATTGGAGAGGCGCCTTCCAGTTTCCTACTAACGGTTGCCTGTATAGGGTACGGCAGCCATAAATTGTTAAGCCTGTATGCTGTTGACCAGGTATAAATGTTCATCCAATGTCCAAGTATGTTGTCATGGCAATTACATATTTTGCCAATTTATGATCGGAGAGGCGCCTTCAAGTTTCCTACTAACGGTTGCCTGGATACCGTGTGACAGCCAGAGTTTGTGAAGCTCACTGTAACACTCCTTGCTCAGATGTAAAGGGTTGCCACGCCTTGAGGGATAAAAAGAAATTCAAGGTGCATTAAATTAAGGTGGAAGAGGCATACAAATAATCTTGTGACTAAGGCTTCACAGTACAACGAGTTATTTTTCTTGGAAATGTGAGTGGTCCTGAAAAGGACCTACTCACTCTCTACATTTCGATGGGCATGCTCTCATCATAAAATCTTGCCTGAGATGAGATCTTCAGGAGAAGTTTACAAGAAAATGCTCATTGAGACGTCGAGAGTGGATAGGGCCTTTTCTCATAGCTGCCGACATGAGCCAGAAGAAATTAGAAATAATTCTGATAGAAATTAGTAATCTTCACATATTTTACATTGAAGTGAATGGTGCTCATATTGGAAAAATTCTTTGCTAGAAAAAAATCTTAACCAGGTTTGACACCAAACTCGACAAATCTGAGGCCAAAATAAGTAATGATTACTAAAAACAGTTGGCAGCTACGTTTTCTAGACCACTCGCATTTCCAAGAATTATAAATGATAAGCCTTCTACTCATTGTTCATCTGGGAGTGAAAACAAATAATCTTAATGAAAAACCCTAAAATACAAAATCTAATTAGCTGTCTCATGATGGAGCAAAAAATAGAAATTGCACAATACATGTACTTCATATGCAGACAATGTCAAATCTATGTTGTGAATTTGGAACATCAATCAGTATAGAATGGAACATTGTACCAAGAGCACTGGGGCCTAAGGAAATGACGTCTTTCAATATCAGGGTCAAACATATTTTGGAAAGAATCTTGTACCCTTATTATAAATTTGCCATTAATCCATTTTCACAATTCTTTGTCCGCAAGTACGTCACAGGCTCTGCCAAATTTGCAGACCACACAGATCCCAACCAGCAGCAGGGATCGTGATATCATTGAAAATATAAAAATGCATAACTTTTGAACGGATGATCCAATTTTGCCCAAATTTTAACATTTCATTCATCTGATTCGTCTTCATTCTAGGAGAGCACGATAATCCAAGGGGTTGGTCCCCTTTAAAAGTATAAGAAATTTAACTCACCTCAGACCAGGATCAGGCTCTCCATAATCATCTAGATAGGGTGGGGTGTACGAACATCCTTGACTCTTTCCAGACATCAGTAAAAGATTACATTCTCTCACTCTGTAAAAATGACATAATATAATCATAAGCCATTGAATTCCATTGTAAAATTTGAATTTTCATTCCATATTTCACCATTAGGATGAATCAAAAATTTCATAATCTTATTTCATTCTAGGAAGAATTAGGGCCACAATCACCTGAGGGAACCATATAATTATGAAAAGTCAAATTATTTTGGGAAAGACATGACATACATATTACAGGCAGCTCTTCCTTAATCAATCTCCTGGGACCATACAAAATCTGTTTGATGTAGGAAAAATTTGACTTAGAGGACCTAGATAAAAAAGGGATGACAAATGATTTTTTTTTTAATTCCATAGACTTAGGGAATCATTTGACTTGGGGAAGAGAGTAGAACTTACTATGGGTTCTGCCTGCATCCTCCTCCATAGAATAGAGCCATTAACAACTGCATGCCAAGCCTCTATTGTTATCTTATCTACTCGTTCCGCTGCATGCTGCCCCCTTTACATTTGGCACATAGTTTTATGTTCTTCTCGGTGATATGCAGCTAAATATTTCATTCATACACACTACAGTTCACAGAGAGACATTAAATAAAAACAATATCAAGTTCAAAATATGCGTCTTTACCTTAGAAAGACTCCTGATCCAGCACCACACATGATAGCATGCGCTGTGCAAGCTCCAACCGATTCACCATTAATCTCTCTCTGACAGCAGTAGCTCTGAGAACACACCACAGTGCCACACACAAGGCACATGGCTGGTGCTCGACTATCACTCTGGGTTGTACTATTTCCACGTGGGCACCTAAGCAAACATAAGCAAAAGACATCATATTGAAAATAGGATATCAGCTTAGACGGTGTTGTTCAGTTATTGTGCATATTATTGAGCAAATTCAAGAACATTTTTTAATGCACACTTGCAGTTTACATCACAGGCTTCGTACATACTGACTGTAGGTCCAATCACGCTCTCGATGGTCGAAATAAGATTTGGTCCCGAACGTTGAGCGAGACTTGAAACAAAATTGTCACCAAAAATTACAGCGCGAGCTTCTCGCGTTTCTGACTTCTTGCGAAAAATGCTGAGGGGGGGGGGCGGGCCTAAACAGCCCCCTCCCCTCAACATCTTTCGGCGGAGATCAGAAGGGGGGGCCAAATAAGCCCCCCTTCCCCCATGGACTGAAGTGATCGAAAGACAAAAGATACCCAAAGTTTACTTACGCAAATAATGACCTGTCATTCATGAGATCACTGTAGTCTCGAGGCAATTCAATCAGCTGGTTGATCTCAATAGGATACCTAGGGAAACAAGAATATAAAGAAACAATTTTTCACCATCATTATGCCCAATATTTTTTTTCAGGACATTGAAAGATGATAAATATCACTGATAGGATTTTGGCCTACCAAAGGGTCATGATTTTAATTTCTGTCAGCAATAAATTTATCCAAATTATGCTGCATTTAACCCAGGTCAGGTTCATGGATACAGGTAGGAAGAAATTCTTTAAATGCAGTGAGCACCAAATGGTAGCCTTGTGACTCTATTCCACCCTTTCACATTTCTTCACTACCCCTTCCTCTTTCCCCTCCCACCTCACAAGATCAGGATCCTGTTCTGTCATCTTGATTCTGATAGATGGATGCGAGCACCGTCTTCTGATCATGTTGTCTTCTGAGCAGTCTCGAAGGCTAGGTAGGTTGATAAACCCGTAACACTATACCTATCCCTCCTATCACTCACTCACTCTCTCTCTCTCTTTCTCTATCTCTTATCTCGGCCCTACCATACCTATCTCACTAGATCAGGTTCTTGTTCTGTCAGCTTGATTCTAAAAGATGGATGCGAGCACCATCTTTTGATCTTGTCATCCATGATGGGTGATTCTGAACAGTCTCGAAGGCTAGCTAGGTTGATACACCTCCCATCACTCACTCTCTCTCTCTCTCTCTCTCTTTCTCTCTCTCGTATCTCGACCCTACCATACCTACCTCACTAGATCAGGTTCTTGTTCTGTCAGCTTGATTCTAATAGATGGATGCGAGCACCATCTTCTAATCATGTCGTCCATGATGGGCGATTCTGAGCAGTCTAGAAGGCTAGCGAGATTCATCGACAGTCCAAGGTACTTGCAAAGAGGCTCAAACTCATCTATGCCTGCATCTATAGTCAAGAAAACAGTGTAAAAGCTACAGTAGGTGGCAATGGATTTGATTTGATCTCAAATTGACAGTAATTTTGTGAACTGGCATATGAACAAGGAAACAAAGAAACCCGACATAGCAACAAGCGCAGTGACATAAAATTGAAAAATATGTTAATTCTCAAGCATTTATATCACGCAATGATCTTCTGTTTGTGTGTGACTCCTATCAACCATTGATGAAATATTGGTCCTTTTTCCTGTACAAAAATGAAATGATCAAAAAGGAATCATAGCTAAGAATTTTATCAATGAATACACATTTTGACATTTATGCATCAAAATAGTCCAATGACTAGTATCTTTTCTTTTCAAAATAACTTACTGACCTCATTTTGTTTCATAACATTCAACGTCATCAAATATCTTAGTAATTTGGCGCATAAATAACATTGTTGGTTTTCATGAAGAACAGAGAAGATACAGATAAAATCAGATTTTTACAATATATCCAAGTCAATATTGAGGAATAGAATGGGGTTTCACACATTTGAGGAGAATGATGGACTTTAGCAAAAGTTGATGGATTTTTTAATAATTCATCTGCTGCATTCACACGCTTCAAGACTGCTGATTACATCAGGCAACATGGTTTCATTTCTTATCTCTCTTATCCTAATTATTGCTAAATCATAATATACAATTGCATTGGAAGAGCATTCTTGAAATCTTTGAACATTGCAGTAAAAATAGGAAGCATTCAAAACAAAATAATAAATTACAAATTTAGAGACCAGGGTGGTGTTTCACCAAGTCGTTCTTAAAGTTACGCACAACTTTATGTTCGACTGGTATCAATTTTGGCGCTGAATGCACGCACTATTATGAATCATTACATGCAAGAAGGGTTACCAGTCAAACGTAAAATCGTGCGTAAAGTCTTTCTCATCTTGGTGAAACACCTCCCAGGGTTGTGTTTTATAAATTTTCGTTGAGGTACAGACGACTCTACGAATGACTGGTGACCATTTCCTACACTCGATAACTGCTGGCGGTAAATCGCATCTGAGAAAGGGTCATCGGTCATTCCTTGACTCGTGTGTAGATCCACGAAGAGCTTATAAGAAATAACACTGGGCGGTGTTACACCAATAAGCAATTCAAAGCAAATAGAAACAGCAAACCATGCTTTCTACAAACTTGATGTCTAAAATAGAGAATTAAGCCCATCCCGAATGTATTTTAAATCTTTACTTGAACTTCAAACTCACTCTTATTTCCTCTAAATTTCAAACTCCCTTACACAAGCAAGTAAAAGCAAAGGGAAAGACCAAACCATGCTTCCAACAGGCTTGGCATCTATAATAGAGAACAAAACTGAAGTTCTCTATATTTCAAACTCACCTCCTTATGCAATCATGTCAAAGCAAGGGGAAATGTCACACCATGCTTTGACTTCTAAAATAGAGAATTAGCCTACCCTGAGAGTATTCTGAAACTTGGCTTTGGATTTCTAACTCACTCTGAAGTTCTGCCGGACATGGCACGCCTGTCAGGAAATGGAAGAAGAGGGCAGCAGAGCGAAGGAACGGCATGCACGAAACCTGGACGTGATTGGCCAACTGCCATCCTGGTGGGAGTGATGAGGTTTCCAAACTGGAAAGAGAGAAAAAAAATTGTGATTGCTATCAGAGTTTCAGCTGTATCATCATGATATAATTCATATTTAGATGAAACTGTAGAATTCTTAGTGGCATGTAAAAAGGCTCCCATAGGCTGGGTATAACATGTACTCAATGCCAGTACAAAATGGTAAAATGGGAATTAAGTACTTCTTCCACTATGGTATTTCGTGTAACAGGATTTACCATCTCGATGGGGAATTGTTTAAACACTTCAAGATATCATAAAATTCATTTTTAAAAAAGAGAGAAGAATATTGATTTGTTGATGATACAAAGTTACCTGACATACAATTCTAAAATATTTCACTTCATTATCATTCCCACTGAGATGTCAACAATTTTTTTTAATGTCAACAACAGATAAATGAGTAAATACAACAGCAGAAAAGGAAAGAGGAATACTTTAAGTGCAAAGAGGAAAGAGGAAAAAGATTATTCAATAAGATAGCTCTACATACCCTGCATATTGTCTGAGCATTGCACAAGCTTGAAGCAGATCATGTCCTTCTCTGCTAACATCAACACTGCTTCCTTCCTCCTCCATCGATTCTTCAACTAAAAAAAAAAAATTAGCAAGAATTTTTTTATATTACATAGAATGAGACTAAAAATAAAGTTTAAAACACATTCAGTAAATGGGTAATTCATCAAATTTGTAAACCTTTCTGTACATATTAGACCTCACTTATGTCCTATTTTCATTCACTTTGTAAACTATTTCTATACAAATTGTATATGAATAATGGAACGTTATTGGAGATAACTTTCAAATTTTGGTTGATGGAATTGGCTATTTTCATATAACATTCTGTTCCATGACAATGCAACTGGTTTAGTAAAAGAATTAAAATTACACATATAGCAAATGGGATTTCTAAAAGTCAGATACTATAAAACAGAAATTTAAACAAAAAGAAATTTGAGCAGATTTCGCTGTTAAGAAGTCATATGACTCACAAGAGTAAGATAGCAGGGACCATTTTCAGAAACTGACCCGGTGATTCTATTGATTTACTGCAAAATTCTTAATATCACTCACCTGGAATATCTCTTGAAGCACAGAGTAGTACCTGTACAAGATGAGCTGTTAGTGCTACTCTCAACAGATGATGATCACTGACTGGGCCACCAAGCAAACTCATCGACACTCTCTCATTGTTGTTATACAGCCTCGGCAATGACATACACACACTCACCTAAAAATTAGAAAGGAATATTTAGTTTAATACATGTAAATTATTATGAAAATTCAAAGACATTGTATTAGAATTTTTTCGCTAAATATATTCTCGACTGCTACCTATATAATTAATGATGTACATAAACTAAGCTATGAAAATATTAGGCTTCAAAATCAATGTCTAGTGCTAAAAAAAGGTAACATTTAGAGTATGACCTACATAGGCACATTGTGCAGTGTGCATAGATATCCATAGGATGCCTCATAATTTACTTCTTTTTTGCTTTCTTTTGTTTTTTCATCAATCTGAATGTAACAACATAGTTCAGACAGCTTAAAGCCTAAGTACAGTTTTGGTATTAAGCGAATATTTTCATCGCCAGATTTTGTCTTCAAATCTATATAAAATGAAATATAGTATCATAAACATATTGCACAAAAGACTGTGCAAAAAATGAACGAGTTTGGGAAAAGCTATAACCTAAAATGTGCAAATTCTTTTAGTGTGGTGCTTCACCACATTAATTCAATATTTTCTTTCTTGATAAAGGACATTTCCCATGCTCAGAATTGGATGAAAATTTCAGAATTTAATTGTTGTGTATATCTCTATATCATTCTATTGTCAAATCTCGGAAATAACTTTGTATATGCCCGATAACAAGCAAAATAATGCTATAACCAAGAGAGGGCGTTAAATATGATTTAACGGTCAAATTCACATTTTCAAAAGAATCAGCTCGTAAAAAAATATGCTATGTTCTCAAAATGTGTATAAGAATTACATGTCATGTTAAACATCCCAAAAATTCACATTTCTTCATCTTTACCAAAACTATACTTGGGCTTTAATGTGTGACAATATTTTTAATGTATTTTCAGACAGAAGATCATCATCTCATCAATGAGAACAAAATATGAATTTGTTGAATCAACACAAATTTGTTACTTCATAAGATTTTTCTCTCTAATGAAAAATCTGCATCATCTCGTTGCATCAAGATGGGTACCTTGAATTAAAAAGGGTATCATGATCTAGCTTCATAATCTTAGGATATAAAGTTACATTAAACATCAAGTCAGTTCTAATTCAAGGTTTAGTCAACTTCAGATAATTAAACTCTACGATGCTCAGTGGTTTAATGTTCAGTACTTTCTACTCTTGTTTATAGATTTGCACCAATCAGAGACAGCATACTACCACATCTGCACTCCATCAATCACCCGCAACTCAGAAACTTCAAATGGGTTGCAGTGTATTTCTAATGGCTGACTTAGGCAATGTAGATTACACATTCCTCCTTGTTTACATATTTCAACCAATGAGATAAAGCCTAATACATCACCAGCCCTTCACCAATCAAAAGAAAGAATTCCAGTAGTTTATAACAGTAGCTTGTAACAAAAGCTTACAATAGCCTATACTTCCAACAGGTCACTGACACATTGTAGATTACCCATTCCTCCTAATTTACAGATTTCAACCAATCAGAGCCTAACACAACACCTACTTTTCAATTTCACCAATCAAAAGGAAGAATTACAGTAGCTTATAACAGTAGCTTGTAACAGAAGCTTGCAATATCCTATATTTCCAACAGGTCACTGACACATTGTAGATTACACATTCCTCCTTGTTGACAAATTTCAACCAATCAGAGAAAGCCTAATACAACACCTGCCCTTTACCAATCAAAAGAAAGAATTTCAGTAGCTTAAAACAGTAGCTTGTAACAGAAACTTACAATATCCTCTACTTCCAACAGGTCACTGACACATTGTAGATTACACATTCCTCTTTGTTTACAGATTCAGACAAAGAAATTACTCCTTGTTGATTTCTAGTTCATTTCTTCATTCCTCAAGTGTACATATCACCAAGATTGGTACTACTGTAACCTACATGTGTAGATATCATATTGGTATTTCCTGTGTGCAATACACAAGCCGTCAATCAAACGGAGTTGAGCTATGAAATGACCTACATCTTTTTTAAGGTAGTATATTAAAATTCAATGGGTGACTTTAAGTACGGTGTTGAACGCTGGTGTTGGTGTTGCAGCAAAATCAACACCAGCCTCAACACCAAACTTGAAGTCTGTCGGTGTTTGGGGTAGACCTCGCAAGATTCTGACGTATTTCCGTATTTCCGGTCGTTTCTGTATCACTTCTGTAAACTGACAACAGTGTTGGAGCTCGGTTTACGGACCGTTTTGCTCTCTCAACACCAACACCAACACCGAACACCGTACTTGAAGTCACCCATTGACACTGTGAGAAAAAAACTTTGGGTTGAAACATATTGTCAATAGGGAGAAGTGATTAATTGTGAACTGCAATTTTGCAAATTGAGACAGGCATTCTGAATCCTGATGTCTCATGCAAAAGGTTGGTAGCCTTCTACATCACATAATATTCTATTCCGAGAATAGTGATTGATTTTTTTTTGTCCTCTATCCTTCGCCAAAATTATGTCACACAATTCTTTATTGGAGAATGCATCTCTTTTCCCATAAGATCTTTGTCTATTAAAAGCCCAACAAAAGTAATAAGAACATGAAAAAGAGAAATTTTACCAGTATTGTGAAGATATCAATATCAAGAATGCAAGGATCAGAGAGCCTTCCACATGGTTCCTGAGGATAGAGAGCTGGGAAATAGAAAAAGAAACACCATTCACAAGACATAAAAGCATTTATTATAGAAAACAAAATGCAGAGGGGCAGAGCTATTGGAAGATTAATATGATTAAATTAATACTAGTACTCAAATTGGCAGCGTTTCTTCATTTTCCCTTTTCTTAAATGGTTTGAAACATTTCATCAAAATATAAAATTTTTAAAAAAATGTCTATTGAAATGCAAAAATCAAACTTGTATTATTTTCATTGGGGTACCAATATAACAACTGTAATGGTTTGCTTCATTCACTCTTACTTAAAAATGAGATATGAAACTGTTCCTCAATATATACAGTGTAATTAAAATTTCCAATATCATTACAACACTGCTACAAACAAACAATGATAAAAATTGCACTATAATATGATTCTACATGAAAATGTATATCACTATGGACTTTCATGAAAGCAACCTAATTGCATACCTCTATGCATGAGCAAAATTGCACTAAGCTCTATTCCCTTCTACACAAAAATATAATATTTACAATTGAAAATGTTGATTTACCCAACAACTAAATATCTACAATTCTCCTCTTCAAAAATCATGGGGATTTTCAAACAAGATTTTTTACATGACACCACAATTGGTTTAGAAATAGGATTAAGAGTACACATACTGTAAATGGATTTTTTTTTAATCTAGATACTGTAAAACAATATAATACATAAAATTATAGTGTATTTTGGTGCTCATAAATGTCCTACGAATCTATCATGTAGCTCTACAAATTATAATAGTTTCCCTATAAGAGGATTTTACAATGTAAATGAAGGATGTAAATGGAGACATACCTGAAAGAAGTCTAATTGCATGTCTCTGTACATGAGCATAGTTACACAGAGCGCTATTTACTACCGAGTATCTGATCAGACAACGAAGACAGTCCATCTGAAAAATATATATACATATATTTATTATATTTTACTGTGCTGGTCTTAAAAAATGTTCAGGAGATTCTAAAATCATGTTTATTATCTTCTTCATGTTTTCACTATCAGTTTGTTTGGCTTTGTTTCTAAAATGCTTTGAGCACCATAAATTGAACCTGTGCGCTATATAAATAGCCATCATTATTATCATATCTTTTCAAAATGTTGCTTGAATTGTGAGTGATTTCACAAATTGGCACTATTGTAACAAAACACACAAAATAAATACTATGAAAGGATGTTTCACAAACTAGAATATATGCACACAGGACTGTTGTACCAAAACACAAAATACTATGAAAGGAAGTTTGATACTACACATATAGCATCTGTTTTTCAATTACAGTGTACAAATGTATCCTTATATTACATTATCATCATTATCGGATGATGCATTGTAAAAACATATAATACACTGTCTTCATTTTCAACAAATTTGCTCTTACTAGCAACGAACACTACAAGAAGGTTAATTGGCTAGGTCTATGTAAAATGAATGACATAACAAAATTAGATTACATTAAATTAGATTAGGTAATATCCTTAGCAAGGAAAGATGAATTTGATACCCTATCAAAATGATGGTAAAACACTGCTACATAGCTTATGCAAGATTGACTCTATAATTTCGAAGTCAATAAGGCTCTAGTTATTCTAGAATAAAAGCTGATAAATATTTCACATAAAAGTCTTGTGTTTTACCTGTCTTTGTGATAATGCTCCAAACAGTGCTTTTCCTTCATTCCTCAACTGGGTTTCTAGAGAGAAATGATTAAAAAAATGGGGAAAATGATTGGAACATATGCTTGTATTCATTACTCTGAGGTGATCAATAAAGTACATTTATATATTAAAAAAAAAAAATCCTATTCTAATCCTAACGTTTGCAACATAGTGACAAAAATGCGCTTTCACATTCATTACATCTTCTCCATCAAACTCCTTGCCTGTACCTCCTCCCTCGGTCACATTTATATAAAAAAAAAAAAAATCCTATTCTAATCCTAACGTTTGCAACATAGTGACAAAAATGCGCTTTCACATTCATTACATCCTCTCCATCAAACTCCTTGCCTGTACCTCCTCCCTCGGTCACATGTTCCAGAAGATTATATAGAATGAGTTGTTGCAGGAGAGATTTCATCACTTGCAAGATGCATGCAAATCAAGTGCAAATTGGAATTTATACACATTCTGATTCGCTCTTTGTCTGCTGCATTATGAAGATATGATTGTAAGCCAGATTTCCCATAGATTATATCAACATACCGACACCAATTTTAGACATATTTTGGTGAACCCAAAGCTTCAATATTTAATTGAATCATCATCATCATAATATCCTAAAAAATATTAACTAACAAATGTGTCCCTGACTGGGATTACATTCTTTACATTATGTGAATGTAAAATCCATTTTGATCTGCAAATTTCAATAAATGGCCTTCACAATCAATTCTAGCATTAATCATGGTCTTACTAATAATATCAATAAATCTGAAATTAACATTGAAAAAAAGGGATTGGTAATGAGATCTGTCACAGCGACAAGGAGTCATTTTCCGACAGTTCCCATAGCAACTGTCAGCGATCGTGCTTTTCATCCAATCACAATCAAGGAATTTGTCAGTGCTGACTAATTGTCTCTGCGACAAATCTTGATGAAACACCCCCCGTACTAACCTGTAACTTGTACTGTATAGGCACATGTATTCCAGGCTAAGATAGCCATTCTACTATCATCATCATGAGGCATCACACCCAATCCCACCTACAGTTTGGACAGAAATAACATTGAAATGTATCGATGAATAGAATAAAAGGAACCAAGTCCCTGCATACTCATGTAGTTGAAGAGGTAGCTTTCATAATTGTATTGTTATCAATAATGTATTTACTTTGGAATTTGTTAAACTTGTACTGTATAGGCACATGTATTCCAGGCTAAGATAGCCATTCTACTATCATCATCATGAGGCATCACACCCAATCCCACCTAAAAATTGGACAGAAATAAAATAAAAAAGTACAAAAATAAATGAAATAATATTCATATACATAAAGAGGTAACTTTCATCTCAACTGATTATATTACTATCTATATTAATGCATTGAATTTTGACTTAGTTTAAATGTAATGGTATATTCTTTAGATCTTGACCATCTGCTAAATGTCTCATATCATCACAATATTTAAGAAATATCAGTGCAATAACTGTCAGAAACAAGTAAAAAAATATAAACATTTTCTCAGACTGTAAAAAAATGCAATGAAATAAAATGTCGATAGAGAGAAAGAGAGGGAGAAAGAAAATTTCACTTAAAGTACAAGAAAATCTTATAAGATCTCAAATCAGAAAAAAGTTCTTGCACGAGTAACACGGTGGGAAATGTACAATACTGATTTACTTACCGTGTAGGCAGACCTTGAAAAGTGTCTGATCATCTCTTTCACATTCTCCGAGATTGGTAAGCTACGGAATGGAGATATGAAATAAAAGAACCATGGATCAACATGAACATAATGCATGAAGTTTAAATTAAAATACTATCCAATACAAATTAAGATCTTTCTCAAAATGTTTATATATATATATACAGAAAACTAAAGAAAAGTTTGATGTTGTTGACAAGAATCCTTACTACAATTGAATATCTAAACAAGAAATACATCAAAATGAAGCCTACCATGAAACTTGGATAAATTGGAAGAGTTGTTGAAATTTGAGGGAGACAGTCTCAGCTAGAAGCCTCTTCAAGGATGGGATAGGAGACATCTGGATGAAACCTGGAATATAAAGTAGAAAAATATTTTCCTGACAATTAATTGAAAATATGATGAAATAAATTTCTTTCCAAAAAATGACATAAATTCATGAGTCTCTCTAAATGCATGTCCCTATTCATTTAAGCCTAAACTTTAATCATGAATTTTGTGTTAAAATCAAAATCATTTTACAGATTCAATTGACACGATATATGGGCCTTGTATCTTTTATATTCACACTTGAAGCTACAGAATTTAAGTATGGTCCTGCAAATGATACATGAAACTCATAAATATCTAATGCCCTGGGAGGTGTTTAACAAAAAAAAAAAAAAATTAAAAAAAAAATTTAAGTTCGACTGGTACCCCTTCTTGTGCGTAATGGTTCAAATTATTTCGCGCATTCAGCACAAGAACTGATACCGGTCGAACGTAAAGTAGTGCGTAACTATAAGAACGAATTGGTGAAACACCGACCTGGTCACATAGAGGCCCAGAAGCAACACGATTCAACATGACTATTCGTTAATTCACGGTTAACTGCCGTTAAGAGTCATGTTGAATCGTGTCGTTTTCCGAGGCTTAACATAGAATATAGCTAGCAAATTTTATTTCAGAGCTGTTTCATAAACGGATAGAGTTTCATGTACATTCATCCGGATTTTGTCACAATTTCAACAGAGAAAAAATATTCACAAGAACATTTCTTGGATTGAGAATTTTAAGAAGAAACGCTATGTGGGGTCAGACAACACATTTACATAACCAACCAGGCATCATCTCAATACTTACTTCCCACTCCAATTTCCCCTCCTTCAACATCTCCTCCCATTGCAGTGGCTCCCTCCACCTTGCTGGCCTCCTCCTCGCCTAGATCCTTAGCCTCCATCCCATCACCTCCTACAGGGAGAGCTCCACCCTGAGCTCCTTCCATCTCTCCTCCTCCAGCTGCTCCCATCTCCATCTCCCCAGCCATCTCCTCATCCTGTGACTCCTGTCTCTGCTCCCTCTCTTCATCCCCTTCATCGTCGGTGGCAGCGGCGCTGTCCATCCCTGCCTCCATGGGGACAACGGTTGCCTCCTCCTGTTCCTTCTCAAACTCTCTCTGCTGGGCGGAGACCTGGAGAGTCTTCTGGATGCCTTCCAGCCACTCCTGGAGATTGATTGCTGTCTCTCCCGATTTCCTGCAATTGAGATGGTTCTATAATTATGAGTTGGTCCAACGGAGAAAGCATTCATTTCATAATTGGGCGGTCATATTTAATAATAGTAAAGAATTGAGCAACATTAATTTGGATCTGCTCATTTGTTGCCGGGCTAGAGATCAAATGAACAACAATCTTCCAACAACATACTGTTATGAAGTACTGTTTGTAAAGTTTAAATACGATTCAGTGATTATGACTTTTCTTCAAAGGATACCTCTATTATTCTAAATCCATGCAATTCTGCTTTGGGCAAATTTTTCTCCATCTACATTTTCGTTGTCATCCCAATGCCTTTATTTAGTGCAGAAATAGAGAAGAATGCACAAATGAAAATAAGTTACATTCTTTTTTTTTACTTTATCAAAATTTGTCAACAAATTTTGGAATGAAATAAAAGACGAAGAAACTTCCTGGATACAATGTGTCACAAAGTGATGATTTTAAAAGAAGTGAAAATTCTTACCCGTCAATGTTTGCACCTTCTTGAGTGGCATTCTGCAAGCCAACAACCGAGGGCAGTAGAGGTATGACTGTATTACTCAACGTCTCACACAGTGGACATAGGAACTGATGCTGACTGATGTCGTAGTTCAGGATCCCTCTCATCCTGAGATTCCGTCTCTGTTCCTTTGCTAGAAGGGATTCAAAGAACCTGTAGAAATGGAAAAGTATTAAAGGTTTATGATTTTCTAATGGCTAGTGTCCAAACAGTGGATGAAGAGACCAATATGGAAATTACTTTTATTTACAGAGTAATCATCTTCAACAATCATCACCACCATCATCATCGTCATCATCACCATTATCATCATCGTCATCACCCTCATAAACATCATCTGCCTCATCATCTGAATCATTAACATCAACATCATCACCATCATAATTAACATCACCATTATCATCATCATCATCATCATCATCATCATCATCATCATTTTCTTCATCTTCATCTTCACCATTATCATCATCATCAACAACATCATTATCACCATCATCACCAATATCATCATAACCACCAACACCAATACCAACACTATCGCCATCATCATCATCATTCTCATTATGTCCCAGCTAGTTCAATTCACTGATCTTGTGATATGTGACTAGTTATCACTAGAGCCCCAAAGATCATTCATCATATACATATATTTGCTCCTAGTCTGGTAAAAGTTAAAAAGTAACAAGCGAGTTGATACTTTTATTGACTTCACATCTAAATGTATCACATATTTTTAGAATTTCATTCAGCGGTTGTCAAGAACTACAAAGCTGGAAACAAAATAGACACGACACTTTGCATGCAATTGCCCATAGTTGGAATGAAAATCTGATTTCAACTCACCCTTGCCAGCAAGTAGAATGCATGATGTGGCCACATGTGCTTACATGGGTCCCCCAGTAAAGGTCTGTGCTGGCGAACAGGGGGTCAAATTTCTCTGTATGGTGGAAAAAACAATGCAACATAATGATACATGCTAACATTAAACTTGAATGATGGAGAAGATAATGCCAAATCCTGATAGCATTCAAATTGGAATATGAAAGAAGAAAAAGAAAGAAAGAAAACTTGAGGGCAAAGAGAATACTAAATGATAAATTGACATAGCATTCAGTTTGGTTTATCTCTTCAAACAACACAATTGTTAAGCTTTCAGACATCATAAATCTAAATGTCAATTTACACACAACGCAAAGAGTGTTCAGAAAACCATTCTGCGGAGAAATAGTCTCAGAGGAATAAATACATAAGAAATTAAATTGTAAGCAAATGGCAGCGTTCTCTTACATATATTCGTACTTCAACTCATTAAACAAATTTGACCTAGAAACAATAGAATATAAGATGAATGCCAGTGATTGTTGAAGTTTAATTTGTAGATGTTTGATCATGGATTTAAAATCTCACATGTCTTACCTCCATCCTCTATTGTCTTCTCTCTCGCCTTTGAAAGAACTGTGGATCTGGAAGAAAAAATTAAAAAGAGAACATAATGATAAATTTATGTTATATCACACTCATTTTCATTATCATAATGTGTTCTGCAATATAGGACCAAACATCAATTATAATCAAGTGATTTGTCTCATAAAATTCTTTGATTAAGCCATTTGGTTATAAGCATTCTAATCTTTTTTCAAATGACTACTTTACAGTGACTATTCCACACCAGTCTCCATTTCTGGCCTGTATATCCTGGGCCAGTTCATACTATCTATGATGATAGATGTGTTCTTACCTTTGAATGAAAGCTGCAAGGACCATTGCTTTACCATCAAAGTGAATATCTTCCTCCTCCTGACAGAGTATACAGGTAGCTGTGGAAGACTCGGCCATCACAGAAGGGCTCTGGCGTGGACCAAGGCAACATGGGTACTCGGGCACTGCTACATCACTGTGAGAATACAAAAGAAATAGGTTTGAATCATCACCAGTATCATCATCATCATCATCATCACCATCATCATCATTATCATCATCAACATCAACAACATCATCATCATCATCATCATCATCATCATCATCATCACTACAAGTTGATACCCTGTGAAAAAGAGATGAACCCAACCTGTCGGTGGCACCAAATAACTATTTCTCCCTCAAGTAGTTGAGAAGGTCTCTGATGATTATAAACAAGTAGTCGTAAAGCAAACTTACTTAAAATGAGATCCCCTAACAATCCTTCAAACAACGATTAAACAGGGCATCCACAAGGAGGGATCTTATAGTGGCTAATGGTGTGTCTTTCATATGTGTATGTGTAAGATATTGAGAATTGCTAACTTGAGGACACCAGAATAGGAAGAAGATCTTCCTTCTTACCCAGTCTCCATGCTACAAGTGGAAGCGGTGCGATGGCGCGGGGATCCTCCCTCATTGGTGGCGTCAAAGAACTCTGGGTTCTCCCTGATGAAGTTCTTCTGCATGGCTGACATCTGCTGCATGAGATGCTCTCTTCGTTTCCGAGCCATCTCCTGATTCTTCTTCCTCTCCTCCGCCTCCTTGTTCATCTCCTCCGTCGAGCGGGCATCCTTAGGGGCTGGGGGAGGCCTCATCTGGGTGATGCTGGTGGAGTGGCCAGCGAGCTTCAGGATTCTTCCATATTTCTACAGAGGAGAAAAGAGTGTTCAAATATGAAGACTCTATGTTAGTATAATCACTTTGAATAAAAATTGAATTTTTTAGTGTGTTCTTCAATCCCTTGGCTTCCTTGTCCATCTCCTCCATGGAGGGGGTGTCCTTTGGGGCTGGAGGGGGCGTCCTTTGGGGCTGGGGGAGGTCTCATCTGGGTGATGCTGGTGGAGTGGCCAGCGAGCTTCAGGATTCTAACGTATTTCTACAAGGGGGAGAGACAGTTGAGAGATGAGAATTATATGTTGGTGTAATTGCTTACGATAAAAAATGTCAAAATCAACAAAAGTAATAAATACTGCGTTTTTCCATGGGGGCTGCATTGAGAAATGGTCAGTGATGATACAACAACATAACAATCAAATAGAATAAATTTGAACTATTAGGAAATGTTGCTACAAAGATGCAATCAATTGCAAGATGCAATTGATTGGCGAGCATTAATCAAAACCATTGTTTCATACACATCTTGTCAATTGCACAGACACAGCACAAGTGTAATGTGCAGATCAATTTGTGACTGATTTGCAGTTGATTTGCGTTCAAATGAAAATTTGTAGCAACATCCCCTAAGATTGTCTAGCACAGTATATATGTCTCAGCATGTTGATTTGAGTAATGAATAGAATGAGAACAATCAACTAACCTTGATGAGCCAATCCAGGAACTCTTTGTTAGATTCCATCCTTTGATGCCCCACCAGGTTCTGCAGTGTCTCAAACATGTTCGGTGACTCTGAAGAAGAAAATGAAATCAAATTTAACCCCTCTTCTGTCATCAATTATATAACAAAAACTAAAAGTCCTAAAACATCAGAAAAGGGTGAAACTTTAAAGACAGTGATTCAAGCGCCTCCAGGCAGGTCAAAAATATAATAAAAGGTTACAGTTTAAAAGGAATAAAAACAAACAAAATGTTATGGTTGGAAAAGTGAAAATTTGTTACCAGATGATTGGATGAGCATCCCCTTTAAATGAAACCAATTAATCTTCGTTCCCAGTAGCTATAATTTAATAATAAATGGTAATAAGAGGCAGATACGATTTTACTTCACACTTTTCAAATTCTTTTATTTTTGATAAAACACAACGAAACAAGAATTTTTTCTGGCTCTCTGTGACAGAAGGTTGTTTCATTCATTCTAATACAATGATTATGTATGATGATATTTCAATCTTTAAAATGAATTTAATATTTTTCGATGAGGTTTTGCCTTTTATTATTTACTGACAATGTAGCAACAGAATTTCTATGTCCAGGGAAAGGTATCGTGAAGGTTTGTGAGTAACAGCTAATTTGAAAGAGAAATTCTGATTGGCTACATGTTTGTCCATAGAGCAAAATGTGCAATCAACTATGATCTTGATTGGAAATTTATCAATCACAGATGTGTATGTTACAAAGCCCTAGACTGCAAATGATATTCAGCATCATGACATCATGGCTGCATTGATACTAGGCTTGAATTGCCATCAAGTGACCAAGTAATAATGTCGGATGCGCTTTGATTTGATTTGATTTGATTTGATTTTCTTCAGTATACAACAATAAAAATATATCAAAATAACAAGATTCGTAGAAATGATTTGACATTGAGTCATAAAACACAACAAACAGAAGAGTACAGCAAACTAAGATGACACACTGTCAAAATCAACAGCATACATTATATAACACATAAAAAAAATAGAAAAAAAGATTGCCTTTATAAGCAAATTGCTTGAAAAAAAAAGAGATAACACTTGAACAGTCATAAACATGATAAGGCGCTATATGAATCCAAAATATTATTATCATGAACTGAAATTGGTACTTACCTTGTGCCCCTTTGATGATGAATGTCATGGGAGTGCCTTCTCTATGGCTAGCTTCAGCCTCCAAGAGTGCTACACCTACCAAGTACAGTGTCTGGAAAGAAACAAAATATAATAGCTTTTATCATTGTTATTATTATTATTATTATTATTATTATCATTATCATTATTACATGCTGTGGTCAAAGGCAATGGCTAACATTGTCTAGAATCGATAAAATTTAGCTGATTCGGCATGTACAATTTTCTTTATTCTTAAAATTTGTCCAAAACAGGAATTACCTGAAGTTAATACAGTTATTGGTCCTGTATATTTCAATATACAAACATTTTAACATAGATGATTTATCAGCAACTAGCTGGTTGCTGACAAAATCCTACGACGCACAAAACAGGGAAAAATCTCTGTATGGAGTTCCCAGAACTAATACAATTACAAGATATTTCAGATATTCTGAAATCTAAAGATGTCAAAATGGTCACACACATTAAAACCGTTCTGTATATTAATGATATGCTTTGCGAAGACAAAATAATTAATACAAATATATAATACGGTGGCAGCAGTGGGATATATAAGATGAGATATTAAGCAGTGGGATATATAAGATGAGATATTAACAAGCTTACCCTGTGAATGATGTTATCAGTGAGATGTATTCCCTTTGGTTTCCTGATCCTGATGAGTAGCGTCTTGATGATGAACATGAAGGTGTCAGAGTAAAGGATCCTTAGGAGTGGCTTGAAACTAGGAGTCAAGCTAGGCATCGCATACGGAACAATCACTGAAAGATACCACAGAAATGTGTAGTTAGACTACATTAAATTCTTAAATAAAAATAAAATACTAGACAAATAGACAAATAGACAAAAAGACATCATACATGCATGAAAATGAAAAATATGTGCTGTTTGCAATAATGCAAACCATGAGCGGCACACAATGCATATTCCAAATTTTAAATCGATTTGTAATTGATCACAATTTATTGCAACATACCTTCAGACTTATTCATAATGTTCTAATTTGAATCAGGAATTAGAAAATTTATCGCCTAGTTTAATAAAATAGTGGTCGAAAGTTATCAACGATATTCAAAGTTTATAATTGCAGATGAAAAATAAATAATAAATACTTACATTGCGGCTTGTCCTCTTGTTTTCTTCTCTGCCGGACTTGCTCTTCAGACTGTGGGTTTGAACAACAATTGATTGAAAATGACATAAACAAGTACATAATAACCTATTAAAATCCCTACCTGACAGGTCCATGCATGCATCAAGATATATCATTGGGGTAACATTGGACAGTTGGAAAATGTCTTGATCTTATCCAAATTGTGGCACAAATTCATTTGAAAATATTCATTATCAGCATTACAACATTGTACATGTAAAAGGCCCCCCCCCCCCTTTTCTTTATTATTTACCTTTATGAATTATATCTTATACCACAATCTCCATAGCAGTATTTTCCAATGTCTGTAAATCTTGTGATTGTATTTTTATTGAATAAAACACATTACAAAATTCNTAGCATCTGTTTTTCAATTACAGTGTACAAATGTATCCTTATATTACATTATCATCATTATCGGATGATGCATTGTAAAAACATATAATACACTGTCTTCATTTTCAACAAATTTGCTCTTACTAGCAACGAACACTACAAGAAGGTTAATTGGCTAGGTCTATGTAAAATGAATGACATAACAAAATTAGATTACATTAAATTAGATTAGGTAATATCCTTAGCAAGGGAAGATGAATTTGATACCCTATCAAAATGATGGTAAAACACTGCTACATAGCTTATGCAAGATTGACTCTATCATTTCGAAGTCAATAAGGCTCTAGTTATTCTAGGATAAAAGCTGATAAATATTTCACATAAAAGTCTTGTGTTTTACCTGTCTTTGTGATAATGCTCCAAACAGTGCTTTTCCTTCATTCCTCAACTGGGTTTCTAGAGAGAAATGATTAAAAAAATGGGGAAAATGATTGGAACATATGCTTGTATTCATTACTCTGAGGTGATCAATAAAGTACATTTATATATTAAAAAAAAAAAATCCTATTCTAATCCTAACGTTTGCAACATAGTGACAAAAATGCGCTTTCACATTCATTACATCTTCTCCATCAAACTCCTTGCCTGTACCTCCTCCCTCGGTCACATTTATATATAAAAAAAAAAAATCCTATTCTAATCCTAACGTTTGCAACATAGTGACAAAAATGCGCTTTCACATTCATTACATCCTCTCCATCAAACTCCTTGCCTGTACCTCCTCCCTCGGTCACATTTATATATAAAAAAAAAAAATCCTATTCTAATCCTAACGTTTGCAACATAGTGACAAAAATGCGCTTTCACATTCATTACATCCTCTCCATCAAACTCCTTGCCTGTACCTCCTCCCTCGGTCACATTTATATATAAAAAAAAAAAATCCTATTCTAATCCTAACGTTTGCAACATAGTGACAAAAATGCGCTTTCACATTCATTACATCCTCTCCATCAAACTCCTTGCCTGTACCTCCTCCCTCGGTCACATTTATATATAAAAAAAAAAAATCCTATTCTAATCCTAACGTTTGCAACATAGTGACAAAAATGCGCTTTCACATTCATTACATCCTCTCCATCAAACTCCTTGCCTGTACCTCCTCCCTCGGTCACATTTATATATAAAAAAAAAAAATCCTATTCTAATCCTAACGTTTGCAACATAGTGACAAAAATGCGCTTTCACATTCATTACATCCTCTCCATCAAACTCCTTGCCTGTACCTCCTCCCTCGGTCACATTTATATATAAAAAAAAAAAATCCTATTCTAATCCTAACGTTTGCAACATAGTGACAAAAATGCGCTTTCACATTCATTACATCCTCTCCATCAAACTCCTTGCCTGTACCTCCTCCCTCGGTCACATTTATATATAAAAAAAAAAAATCCTATTCTAATCCTAACGTTTGCAACATAGTGACAAAAATGCGCTTTCACATTCATTACATCCTCTCCATCAAACTCCTTGCCTGTACCTCCTCCCTCGGTCACATTTATATATAAAAAAAAAAAATCCTATTCTAATCCTAACGTTTGCAACATAGTGACAAAAATGCGCTTTCACATTCATTACATCCTCTCCATCAAACTCCTTGCCTGTACCTCCTCCCTCGGTCACATTTATATATAAAAAAAAAAAATCCTATTCTAATCCTAACGTTTGCAACATAGTGACAAAAATGCGCTTTCACATTCATTACATCCTCTCCATCAAACTCCTTGCCTGTACCTCCTCCCTCGGTCACATTTATATATAAAAAAAAAAAATCCTATTCTAATCCTAACGTTTGCAACATAGTGACAAAAATGCGCTTTCACATTCATTACATCCTCTCCATCAAACTCCTTGCCTGTACCTCCTCCCTCGGTCACATTTATATATAAAAAAAAAAAATCCTATTCTAATCCTAACGTTTGCAACATAGTGACAAAAATGCGCTTTCACATTCATTACATCCTCTCCATCAAACTCCTTGCCTGTACCTCCTCCCTCGGTCACATTTATATATAAAAAAAAAAAATCCTATTCTAATCCTAACGTTTGCAACATAGTGACAAAAATGCGCTTTCACATTCATTACATCCTCTCCATCAAACTCCTTGCCTGTACCTCCTCCCTCGGTCACATTTATATATAAAAAAAAAAAATCCTATTCTAATCCTAACGTTTGCAACATAGTGACAAAAATGCGCTTTCACATTCATTACATCCTCTCCATCAAACTCCTTGCCTGTACCTCCTCCCTCGGTCACATTTATATATAAAAAAAAAAAATCCTATTCTAATCCTAACGTTTGCAACATAGTGACAAAAATGCGCTTTCACATTCATTACATCCTCTCCATCAAACTCCTTGCCTGTACCTCCTCCCTCGGTCACATTTATATATAAAAAAAAAAAATCCTATTCTAATCCTAACGTTTGCAACATAGTGACAAAAATGCGCTTTCACATTCATTACATCCTCTCCATCAAACTCCTTGCCTGTACCTCCTCCCTCGGTCACATTTATATATAAAAAAAAAAAATCCTATTCTAATCCTAACGTTTGCAACATAGTGACAAAAATGCGCTTTCACATTCATTACATCCTCTCCATCAAACTCCTTGCCTGTACCTCCTCCCTCGGTCACATTTATATATAAAAAAAAAAAATCCTATTCTAATCCTAACGTTTGCAACATAGTGACAAAAATGCGCTTTCACATTCATTACATCCTCTCCATCAAACTCCTTGCCTGTACCTCCTCCCTCGGTCACATTTATATATAAAAAAAAAAAATCCTATTCTAATCCTAACGTTTGCAACATAGTGACAAAAATGCGCTTTCACATTCATTACATCCTCTCCATCAAACTCCTTGCCTGTACCTCCTCCCTCGGTCACATTTATATATAAAAAAAAAAAATCCTATTCTAATCCTAACGTTTGCAACATAGTGACAAAAATGCGCTTTCACATTCATTACATCCTCTCCATCAAACTCCTTGCCTGTACCTCCTCCCTCGGTCACATTTATATATAAAAAAAAAAAATCCTATTCTAATCCTAACGTTTGCAACATAGTGACAAAAATGCGCTTTCACATTCATTACATCCTCTCCATCAAACTCCTTGCCTGTACCTCCTCCCTCGGTCACATTTATATATAAAAAAAAAAAATCCTATTCTAATCCTAACGTTTGCAACATAGTGACAAAAATGCGCTTTCACATTCATTACATCCTCTCCATCAAACTCCTTGCCTGTACCTCCTCCCTCGGTCACATTTATATATAAAAAAAAAAAATCCTATTCTAATCCTAACGTTTGCAACATAGTGACAAAAATGCGCTTTCACATTCATTACATCCTCTCCATCAAACTCCTTGCCTGTACCTCCTCCCTCGGTCACATTTATATATAAAAAAAAAAAATCCTATTCTAATCCTAACGTTTGCAACATAGTGACAAAAATGCGCTTTCACATTCATTACATCCTCTCCATCAAACTCCTTGCCTGTACCTCCTCCCTCGGTCACATTTATATATAAAAAAAAAAAATCCTATTCTAATCCTAACGTTTGCAACATAGTGACAAAAATGCGCTTTCACATTCATTACATCCTCTCCATCAAACTCCTTGCCTGTACCTCCTCCCTCGGTCACATTTATATATAAAAAAAAAAAATCCTATTCTAATCCTAACGTTTGCAACATAGTGACAAAAATGCGCTTTCACATTCATTACATCCTCTCCATCAAACTCCTTGCCTGTACCTCCTCCCTCGGTCACATTTATATATAAAAAAAAAAAATCCTATTCTAATCCTAACGTTTGCAACATAGTGACAAAAATGCGCTTTCACATTCATTACATCCTCTCCATCAAACTCCTTGCCTGTACCTCCTCCCTCGGTCACATTTATATATAAAAAAAAAAAATCCTATTCTAATCCTAACGTTTGCAACATAGTGACAAAAATGCGCTTTCACATTCATTACATCCTCTCCATCAAACTCCTTGCCTGTACCTCCTCCCTCGGTCACATTTATATATAAAAAAAAAAAATCCTATTCTAATCCTAACGTTTGCAACATAGTGACAAAAATGCGCTTTCACATTCATTACATCCTCTCCATCAAACTCCTTGCCTGTACCTCCTCCCTCGGTCACATTTATATATAAAAAAAAAAAATCCTATTCTAATCCTAACGTTTGCAACATAGTGACAAAAATGCGCTTTCACATTCATTACATCCTCTCCATCAAACTCCTTGCCTGTACCTCCTCCCTCGGTCACATTTATATATAAAAAAAAAAAATCCTATTCTAATCCTAACGTTTGCAACATAGTGACAAAAATGCGCTTTCACATTCATTACATCCTCTCCATCAAACTCCTTGCCTGTACCTCCTCCCTCGGTCACATTTATATATAAAAAAAAAAAATCCTATTCTAATCCTAACGTTTGCAACATAGTGACAAAAATGCGCTTTCACATTCATTACATCCTCTCCATCAAACTCCTTGCCTGTACCTCCTCCCTCGGTCACATTTATATATAAAAAAAAAAAATCCTATTCTAATCCTAACGTTTGCAACATAGTGACAAAAATGCGCTTTCACATTCATTACATCCTCTCCATCAAACTCCTTGCCTGTACCTCCTCCCTCGGTCACATTTATATATAAAAAAAAAAAATCCTATTCTAATCCTAACGTTTGCAACATAGTGACAAAAATGCGCTTTCACATTCATTACATCCTCTCCATCAAACTCCTTGCCTGTACCTCCTCCCTCGGTCACATTTATATATAAAAAAAAAAAATCCTATTCTAATCCTAACGTTTGCAACATAGTGACAAAAATGCGCTTTCACATTCATTACATCCTCTCCATCAAACTCCTTGCCTGTACCTCCTCCCTCGGTCACATTTATATATAAAAAAAAAAAATCCTATTCTAATCCTAACGTTTGCAACATAGTGACAAAAATGCGCTTTCACATTCATTACATCCTCTCCATCAAACTCCTTGCCTGTACCTCCTCCCTCGGTCACATTTATATATAAAAAAAAAAAATCCTATTCTAATCCTAACGTTTGCAACATAGTGACAAAAATGCGCTTTCACATTCATTACATCCTCTCCATCAAACTCCTTGCCTGTACCTCCTCCCTCGGTCACATTTATATATAAAAAAAAAAAATCCTATTCTAATCCTAACGTTTGCAACATAGTGACAAAAATGCGCTTTCACATTCATTACATCCTCTCCATCAAACTCCTTGCCTGTACCTCCTCCCTCGGTCACATTTATATATAAAAAAAAAAAATCCTATTCTAATCCTAACGTTTGCAACATAGTGACAAAAATGCGCTTTCACATTCATTACATCCTCTCCATCAAACTCCTTGCCTGTACCTCCTCCCTCGGTCACATTTATATATAAAAAAAAAAAATCCTATTCTAATCCTAACGTTTGCAACATAGTGACAAAAATGCGCTTTCACATTCATTACATCCTCTCCATCAAACTCCTTGCCTGTACCTCCTCCCTCGGTCACATTTATATATAAAAAAAAAAAATCCTATTCTAATCCTAACGTTTGCAACATAGTGACAAAAATGCGCTTTCACATTCATTACATCCTCTCCATCAAACTCCTTGCCTGTACCTCCTCCCTCGGTCACATTTATATATAAAAAAAAAAAATCCTATTCTAATCCTAACGTTTGCAACATAGTGACAAAAATGCGCTTTCACATTCATTACATCCTCTCCATCAAACTCCTTGCCTGTACCTCCTCCCTCGGTCACATTTATATATAAAAAAAAAAAATCCTATTCTAATCCTAACGTTTGCAACATAGTGACAAAAATGCGCTTTCACATTCATTACATCCTCTCCATCAAACTCCTTGCCTGTACCTCCTCCCTCGGTCACATTTATATATAAAAAAAAAAAATCCTATTCTAATCCTAACGTTTGCAACNTATTTTCCAATGTCTGTAAATCTTGTGATTGTATTTTTATTGAATAAAACACATTACAAAATTATGAAAGTTTTGTATAGAGAGAATTTTGTCAAAAATCAAATGAAATGAATCAAAGTAGAAAATGGATTACCTTTGTCTGATCTACTTTAGAGTAGTGGTAGAAGTAAGGTGAGTATTCATCCAGGCAGGAGGCTTTCAGTTCATACATTCCCTTTCCAATACCACCAGTTGGTTTCCTGAAAATAAAAGCAATTATTTTTTTCTTCTAAAACTTTTGACAACTTCTCAATATTTCCTATTGACAATATCTTAAAGGGGGTCTGCAGTCAAAAAGTATAATTTGCATATCACTTAATGGCTACATAAAAAATTAACCCAAAGTAAGTTTATCCAACATGATACGGATTATTAGATAAGGAGTTAGAAAGAAATAAATGTCTCGTTCACAATCGACACACAGAGCCCAGCAACCCCCCCCCCCCCCCCCCCCCTGTCAGACTCTGTGTGTTGCTTTTCTAATTTGCGTGCTTTCTTTATGTGCACATACCCATTTGCTTGGAAGTGTAAACTAGTCTTTGTACTAGTCGTCCTTTGATTTATCATGAGTAACTTCCAATTAATTCAAAATTTCCAAAATTAAGCATCTTTTCAATTTCATGTGATGATTAGGGGAGTTAGATTTGTGTATGCTATCAACTAGCAAACTATTATTTGGGGCCTCAAATACCCTTTAAACATTGCATTTCCCATTGTGATTGCTTGCATCTCTACAAATTAAATATATTTGCATCATTAACAAATCTAACATATTCATCTTTGTATATTTCTTACGATCAATCATTATGACACTATAGAGCTCTCAACAATTAGACAGAAATTACTAGAAATATTAGAGTACAAAATAACAGCCTCAAAGGGACATTTAAATTGTTTCCTCCCTTATAACAAACATAATATTCACTTTGCATAATATTTGTATAAAATATATCTGATGGACATATTCAAATAGGAGAAGGGTAGAACAGTTGTTCATAGAAGACAAGTACATTTGGTTTGGGCACATTTATGCTTAATAACAAGCAAATATAAGATAAAAACCTAGACTTACTTGAAGTCAGCAATATCATTGATAACTGATTCCATTCCTGTTTCATGGCAGTGCTGAAAGGAAGAAAATAAGCAGTCAAAATTTATGATTATATATATATATATATATATATATATATTTTATATATAGGAAAAGCACAGATGGAGGAAGGTTCCTGAAACCCATTTCCTTCCCAACCCCAAAGGTTTTCCATGACTTTCAAAGTATGCTACTCTACTCAAAGAAAGTTAGGGGTCACTTTTTAATTGTTTCCTCTCACCAAGGACTCACTTTTCAGGATGTGTAGTGGAAGGAGAGACATCATACCACAAGTTTAATCACTGATTTTTGTTTAAATTATCAATGGGTGACTTCAAGTACAGTGTTGAACGCTGGTGTTGGTGTCGCAGCAAACCAACACCAGCCTTGGGGTAGACCTCAAAAAATTCTGACGTATTTCCGGTCGTTTCTGTATCACTTCTGTAAACTGACCAACGGTGTTTGAGCTCGTTTTACGGACCGTTTTGCTCTCTCAACACCAACACCAACACCGAACACCATACTTGAAGTCACCCAATGTTTGTTTGAAAACATGCAAAACAATTCAATCTTGAATATTTCTAGAAATAATAAACAGCATGTGTAAGTTCATACAGACATTTGATACTGATCCCTAACTTTTTTTCTTACCTTGTATATGTCACTCAAGAATTGGAAAATATAAACATGATAAGTCATGCTGTATCAATCATGATCATCATCATGGTCATAGTTGTCATTAAAGATGATGAAGATGAATTTAAGTTTAAGGGCGCTTTTGCATGATCATTATCATTACATTCTCCAGGGAGGTATTTCACCAAGATAAGAGGACTTTGAGAAGGATTTTACGATCGACTGGTATCCATTCCTGTGCGTATAATGATTAATAATAGTACGCGCATTCGGCGCAAGAATTGTTACCAGTCGATCCTAAAGTCGTGCGTAACTTTAAAAACGGTTTGGTGAAACACCGCCCAGATTTGATCATCTTGATGGAGTTCCATTGTGATAAGCATTAGTCAATATCAATTACATATCGAAACTAGATGAATCCTCGACCGCGCACGGTCGAAATTTATGCCTCCGCCATCACGCAATCAGAAAGATATTTACGGCTTTATTGTTCCATGCCATTAGAAATCAAAAACATTTTTCAAATTTTGGGCACTGCGACCTTTGACCCTGTGAATTTACGCTATACACTAAGTTTGAAAGAAATTGGTCCAATTTTCTGTTATAGGTTATAACAATAATGAGCTTCATCAGGTTTTTCTGCCTGGTGACCTTTGACCTTTGACCCACTGAACCCAAAATCTAATCAATTCATCCTAACATGCTTTATAATATACATACTTGAGCCAAGTTTGGTCAANCCTAGACTTACTTGAAGTCAGCAATATCATTGATAACTGATTCCATTCCTGTTTCATGGCAGTGCTGAAAGGAAGAAAATAAGCAGTCAAAATTTAAGATTATATTCTTCTATCGAGAAGAAGTAAGTACAGAAGGTTTCTGATGACTATTCCAAGCCCTTAAGCCTTTACATGCCTTTCAAAGTATGCTAAGCTATTCAAATACTAAACGATACAAAGATTATGAACCATGTTTTAAATAACTTCCTTTTCCCATAATCACTGATCATCATCATGGTCATCACCATGGATGATGATGATGAATTCAAAGTTACAAGCGTTTTTGTATCGTCATCAACATCATCATCCTTACCATCATCATCATCATCATCATCATCATCATCATCATCATCATTATCATCACATTCTCCTTATCTTATCATCTTGGTAAAGTTCCATGGTGATAACTATCATTCGATATTAACAATATATCAATTCCAAAGTATAATTTAAAAATTATTCAATCTTTCAATGCAGCCTAACTGATGGATATATCATAATTCTAAAGTTGAAATATTACATCATATTCGAATTCAACTATCTTTATGATTTACCTTGTAATTCTAGCCTGGCCAAATCAATTGATTTCTCCTGAAAGAACAATGTGCTGTACAAATTGTCTAGTCATGTCAGGAACCACTTGTACATTAAGGCGCAGCTGCTGACTAAAATATCAGAAATACGAGTATGGGAGAATTAAAATGATCTAGAACTTACATCTTCTGGAAGAGCTCTAGTGAGTTCACTATGGGCCATTGGACTGATGCACAGATGATGAAGCACTTCTCTCCTTACTCTAGCTTCGTCCGAAACGTTGCCGACCCCTTTCACATACCTCTCACCTAAATAACATAATAAAAATATAAAAACCAGAATACTTAATGGGCTGATGCATAGATGATCAAAGGCTTCACTCTGTACTATTCAACCACTTTCCCTTATCTTTCACCAAATAACAAAATGAATAACAAACTGAGTTCACTGTAAGCGATTGGACTGATATAAAGATGATGAAGCATTCACTCTAGCCCCGTCTGACATGTTACAAATCCCTTTCACATACCTCTCACCGATGCAACAAAATAAATAAATATTCAAAAATGTCTTTTTTTGTGAAAAAAAAAATGTTAGAGCTTGATGGAAAAAAAGGCCTTCTAATGGCGTTCCTTTTGAAAAATTTGGCAGGTTGAGAGTAAAAAAATGGATCGCATATGAGAAATAATCATATTTAACAGGTCAGGTTAAAGATAACGAGAGCAGGGCAGAAAATACATTATGCCTTATGATTTCAATTTTCGCTGAGAAATGAATGCTTTTTGATCAAACTGGTCTTATACACTAGCAATACCAAAGGGCACTGCTCCGAATGATTAATAGTTAATCCAGGCACCCCTTGAAACAAGAGCACCACTTTTCAGAAATTCATGCATGATTTTAAAGCTTAGACAATCATCATGAATGATTTAAAAACTTACAGAAAAGGATAATAAGAAGGCCANAAAATCCGTCAAGCGGTTCTGAACTTATTGCGGTAACAAGGTCCCGACGGACGCACGGACGCACGGACGCACGCAAGGACGCACGCACGGACGCACGGACGCACGCACGGACGGACGCACGGACGGACGGACGGACGGATGGACAACCCGAAAACATAATGCCTCCGGCACCACCTTACGGTGGCGGAGGCATAAAAAGTAGTCAGTCTTTCAATTCAGCCATGGAGATGGTTAGATATGTCATTATTCTAAAATTAAATTGAATCCAGTCGTAAGGCATTCATAAAGTACTGTATAAATTGCCCATTCATATCACAAAATACTTGAACATTTAGGTACAGCAGCTGACAAAAATATGAGAAGTATGGGAGAATTAAAAAAAATATCTAAAGCTTACATCTTCTGGAAGAGCTCTTGTGAGTTCACTATGGGCCATTGGACTGATACACAGATGATGAAGGACTTCTCTTCTAACTCTGGCCTCATCAGACACATTACCAACCCCTTTCACATATCTCTCACCTAAAAAAACACACAAGAAAGTCACAATAAAGTCAGCGACATAATTCTAACCACATGTGTCGAACATATATTGATGAAATATTTAAAAGTAATGAAAATCATTCTAGGAAGTAATAGAGCTAACAAACTTCTAGTAAAGTTATGTGTGAATGCTTGTGTGTGTATGTGTGCGTGCGAGTGTGAGTGTGCGTTTTATGTATATCCCTTATATATTCTACATGTATTTAGTTTTTGTTGTTTTTTAATGCATTGTTTGGGGCCCCATCCACAAGCTTTGCTTCTTTTGGGGTCCCAGCCCATTCATTGTATTTTGTGAATATATAACTTTGTGAATGTGTAAGTTTATGCAATGAATTGGTGAATAAAAAACTTGAACTTGAACTTGAAGAAAAAGATAAACAAAATGATTATTGTGCTAGTACACAAAGGATCAAATATTTCTCGCTGTATTACCAACCCCTTTCCCTTATCTTTCCCCTACATAAAAAGCAAACAAATTTCACTGTGGGCCAATGAACTTATACACAGATTATGAGGGACTTCCCTCCATATTCTAGTATCGTCAACTTGTTGCCAAGCCCTTTCACATATACAAACAAAATAAATAAGTATTCAAAATGTCTTTTTGTCTAAAAAAAGGTTGGTGCTGGATCAAAAAAGATGGCCCTTGTTTTCAAGACTTTGGGTAGGTTGATGGTAAAAAATCACATTTTAGCCAAAATACGAAAAATAGTCTTATAATAGCAAGACTGGTTGCAGATAAAGACAGCAGTGTGTAACATAGATCAAGTTTTATGACTTTTGTTGAATCAATGGCCTTAAATACTAGCTACAAACAAGGACACTAGTGCAGATCTGCTCCAAATAATTGATGTTCAATCTAGACACTCCTCAAAATGAGAACAACACCTTTCTGAAATTCAATCATGATTTTCAAACTTAGATAATCATCATGAATGACTTAAAAACTTACAGAAAAGGATAATAAGAAGGCCTAGGAACTCCTCTGTGATGATGGGGATGTGTGCACTGCAGTCCTGCAATGAATAGAGCAAACAATAATAATCCTTAAATAATTTTATTCCTTGCAATCTTACATCAATTTTATGATTAGAAAGTTATGTACTTTATGGAAAGTGCAATTTAAAAGGAAAATATGCACTGATGTGATGAATTTTTCTCTCTTCATCTGAAAATTGTTGAGTCAATTCTACGTAGAACATTGTGTTTCCATTCTTTCCAAATTGAAATTTGCTCAGTCCTTTCAAAAGATAATCTTAATAAAGATCCTCTCTAATTAAAACTCTTCTCACTCCAGGACAAATCTCACCAAAGATTGTCTTCATATTACGAAACTGCAACCCTACTTTTACAATGTTTTGGAAACTTTGACCTTCATATCAAATATTGTATATTGCCTATCAAAATGAGCCACTACTTTCATCTATGTACAGCATATAAAAGATTCTTCCGAAGAGTATTCGATATCAAATAACTGAACTGAAGGCAAATTATTGAACTTTAAAGATACAAATCTTCCCTAATTTTACCTCTGGTGCTTTGCTCTCTTCAAATTCCTTTGTCCAGCATCTGACGAGGTCAAAGCGCGAGATCAATGATGCCATGAAGTCATTAGGGTCCATCAGACTACCCCCGATCTATCCATGAGAAGAAAAAAAAAAAATTTATATATAAAGATCACACTCTAAAATTAACAACAACTTTTGTGTTTCATAACTTTATCAGAAGTCCTGCAGCACTCTAAATGTATCATAATTACCCTTAGTATCGTGCTGTAAGTTGCACACTGCATATCAAGGAATGAATTCCTGCCAGGTACCCATTCTCCTCACGTGGGTCAAGTACAGCACAATGTGGATGAATTTTTGGATGAAGGAAATTAATTTCATGGGTGAGATTCGAAGCGTGACCCAGAGGTTGGAAGGCAAGTGTCAGGACCACTACACCATGACGCTACCAAAAGTGTGTTCGAGATAGTCACGAGTCAATGAATTTACAAACCAGCATACAAACACAGGCAGTTGCATAATACTGACAAATCAATGACAACTGCACTGAAGCAAGTGTTCAAGAGTTAACAACAACTTCAACAGAATTTCAGTTTACTTGTCACTATGAAAGGGATTCTTGTTGTCTATGCAGCACCCCTGTGTCCACATGCCAGAGTGTGAGAATTACATGTATGTTCATTCAAGACTCATTGCCTCATGACCGGATATAATTGTAGTGGTCATAACTCTCGTCTTTCAACCAGAGGGTCGTAGGTTCGAGTCCCACCCATAGCGTTAATTTCCTTCAGCAAGAAATTCATCCACATTGTGCTGCACTCAACCAAGGTGGGGTGAATGGGTACCTAGTAGGAATATTTATTCCTTGAAACGCCAAGTGCGTTAATGAAGTGGCTGCCGGGCTAAAGCCAGGGTAATAATGCTGCAATTGTAGAGCGCTTAGATAATTCTGCACAAAGAGTTGATAAGCGCTATATAAAAGCAGTTATTATTATTATTATTATATCTATTCTGAAAATAGAAAATGATCCAGACTTTCTAATGATACCAAACTCTTATAGTTACATATACTCTCAAGTATATTCAGCGATAAATGAATAGACAAAAATGGATTGTTGAATGTTTAATACTCTATACATGATAAGGTAAAATTCTGACCTGCAGCATGATAATATCCTTGTCATACATCTCTGTTTGGCATTTCACATTCTGGTAGTAGTAGATCTGGGGGAAAAAAATGGGCAAAAAGGTTAACAAAGAAAAAAATGGAATCATATTCCATAAGCATATTTTACAAAAAGATTAATGAGATGAATATTGTGGGAGACCAATCATCACAAGCCTGGATATACATAAAATGGCTTTAGTGTAGATCAAAATATTAGAACAATAAAGTAAAACAGCCACCCAATCAACACTTCTATGCTACTTTTAATTCATTTTATGAATTGTTCAAATCATAATCATTGCAGAGTAATAGCATTATCAATATAAAATCAAATTGGGTATGACTTATAACTGTTATTTCACAATAATCCTGCACTAAGTGGGATTCACAATTGATGAAATTTTCTCATTTTCCCATTTCCCATTGAATACCAATGCAGCAATTTTATTAATCCATTCATCAATAAATGACAAAATATGCAAAAATCAGCGGTTGTTTATCTTCAATTTCCCAATGTATAAACAGTTATGAATACATGTATTATTGATATGGTAGTACCGAATTTTCATTTTAAAAGAAAAACAGTTTTTCATGTTTTATAAGTTACCTGATTTAGGAGAGAGTATCCATTCCTTCTCCACATGCCAGCGTGCACCTGCGCAATGAGTACTTGGGTCCGAAGGGGGTCTTCAATCAACTCTTCTGGAAGTAGACTTGGCTGAAATTGGGGGAAAAATGGTTTATAGTTGGTCATGAAAATCTACCTTGCAAAGTTGTTTTCCACAATCGGTTGGAATTCCACTTTCATGACAACTTTTACAGGAGATAAACTATCTCATTACAAAATCAAATATCACAACAAGACTTTTAGAAAATATAAAACCTGCATTCTACCATTTATGAATTTTTTTATTTCAAGCTTCGGTAAAACTTACCCCATTCATAAGACCTTCTGTGTAGAAACCTAGATCATATCGACCAAGATGTAGGTGTAGTCCTGAAATGACAAATCAAAATGAAATCTTTATATATTTGAAATATTGACTTTACAGAATTTAAACTATGAACAAAACCAAACACAAACAAAAAATAAAAACAATACAAACAAATGTAATAAACACAAAATACTATTTCCTCCAATCTGTAAGGAAGAAATTAATTTCACACAGACTAGTTTAACAAGAAAAAATAAATTCTTTGTTACGACAAATATATTTCAGCAGTTCGAAGAGGATTGTTCAAACAAATTATTTGAGGTTAATTTAATCAATTCTATTCTAAAAAAAAATATACAACATTGGGGATCCTTATGGTACTGATGGCTCGTCAGATGTAACTGAAGTGACCAGATGATGTAAACTGGCTCATTTTAGGGAATCACTGATATTCATTACTCTATTCATCCTAATCTCAAATGTTCAACAATGCTATATAAAGTCCTGAAGATGACATAACATGAGCAAAAATAAATAGAAAAAATTTGTTGTAGGTAGAGAGGCATTACAATAAATGCATAATGCAATTTCTTCTTTTGTTATGGTATACGTTCATGTACTTTTCATTATGCAGGACCCCTTGAGATACCAACATCTTGTTGTGAGGGCATCATACAAAATATTGATCAATAAAATAAAACAAATAATAAATATGAACTGATCCTTCCATCAAACAAAATAATTTTCTCTTTATTTCAGAGATGGTGTCAAGTAAACTTACCTGCTACAAATCGCACAAGAGCATAGTGGATGCTGACCGTCATAGAGCTTACTGAGTACTTGATACATCGCGATGTCTTATCATTAACTAGGAAAGAAGATGATAAAAGAAAAAGAGAGAGAATTATTAAGTTTTATAACTTTGTTGTTGATGATATTCCGGTTTTTTTTTTGTAATAGTTTTATTTTTAATGTGTCAATCATTTTCAATTCTTTGTAAGTTGTGTGATTGCCTTTTGATTGAATTAAACAGAAAAAAGTTTTAATTTCTTTATTAGACAATAAATTTCTTTAATGTAAAAAATATTGCCATGAAAAAAAATCATCTGCAAAGCATCATTGATGATACGAGGAACGACTTTCAGCACTTTTGTTTCTTGCATCAAATGTGTTTCAAAGAAATTTTAATCCAATGCATTGCAATATATGAACACATTCAATGACACAATGACGTAAATGCAATCATTTAAATTGAAAAATCATCAGATTGCAAGCAGCAAAATATCAACTGATAGAATATGAATGTACATTGTAAATACACTTTTGATTCCAACTGAAAAGGCTTCTTTAAAGCAAGATCCATTTCTAATTGTGATGTGATTATTTCGATCGGAAAGTAAATAAAACAATATACAGTGCTGAAAACATGTAAAACATGGATGCATTACTAAAAGAAATACCAAACTTACTTTCTACAGTTTCTTTCTGCTGATCCCTGGAAAGCTTCCTGAGAGCAGCCATTGTTACTCTGTAGGCCTTGATTAGTAATGATCTCTAAAGAAGATGATAAAGGTTTAAAAATTAAATAGTAACATACACTGGAACTCCAAATATAATCATCATAATCATCATCATTAGCAACATGATATAGATCACCTTCTGTATTTCTCTATCATCATTTCATCATTATTATCATTTCCATTTTCATAATTACCATTCTTATCGTCGTCATCATTATCATCATCATCATCATCAGCTTCACCAATACCATCATCATGAATATTATTACTACCACAACCACTGCCACCACTCCCATCATCATCACTATCATCATCATTATCGTCGTCGTCGTCATCATCATCATCACTTTCTTCACTAATAGCACAATCACCACTGCAACCATCACCAAAAATTGCCACCATCATCATCTTCACCGGTATCATCATCTTCATCTTCATCATCATCGTCATAAGCACCATAATCATAATCATCATCATCATCATAACTACCATCACCATCACCATCACCACCATCACCACCTCCATCACCACCACTACAATGGAAATGTCATACTTACATCAGCTGCACACCATTCTAGGAGGAGAGTGAGACAAGGACCAAGCCTTATCTGCATTGAGATGGCAATCTCCCATTCCGGGTCATCAAAATCGTCATCGTCACGACCACCACCATTATGACCATCATCTTCATCATGATCCATATCATCATCATCATCATCATCATCATCATCATCATCATCGGCATCATCATCATCACCATCATCATCACCATCAACATAATCATCATCACAACATTGTCATCATCATCTTCTTCTTCTTTATCATCATCATAACCATCATCATCATCATCATCAACACCATAAAAATAATCATCATCAACAACATTGCCATCATCATCTTCTTCTTTATCATCATCAATGATCATCATCATAATCATTATGTACTTCAACCACCACTACAATGAAAATACCATACTTACATCAGCTGCACACCATTCAAGGAGGAGAGTAAGACAAGGACCAAGCCTTATCTGCATTGATATGGCCATCTCCCATTCAGGTTCATACTCTATATGGTGGCCCACCTGCCTAATAACACTGTCCATACCCTGTGAAAAAAAAAAACATGTTTCTATATGTTTCTTTGCTACAATTATATCATCAGCAAGCTCATGTTTATCGTTTTGAGTTAAAGATTGGATATGCCCCAGAAAAATCTGGCTTTCCCTGAAAGCAGATAAATCAGATGAGCTGATGAAAAAAAAATTTGAAGTTAATCTGACAAGAAATAAGAAAGTTATGAATATTTAAATGATATGAGTGAACAGTTTTTTTCCTAAATTACTGTACAGCATAAGTCAGGAAAAAAAATTATGCATTAATTTTTCATTCATTACCATACATCTTTGTCACAATCACATGATCAAAGGCCACGATCAGGAGGGTTAAAAAATAATCCCTTCCCCCTTCAAATATCTCAATGAGATTGAGGTTTAAAGTGCTTTTGAAATAATTTTGTAATATCGCTGTCACACTTACATGCATGTTTGAGGGTAGCTTTACAAGCACTGTTACTCCTTCCATCACTCCATCTCTCAAATCGTTCGTTGTGATTTTTTTAAAAGTTTTTGTGAAATAGTTGTCACACTTACATGCACGCTTGAGAGTAGCTCTAAAGAGGGTTCCAAAATAAACCCTTCCCCTTCAAATATCTCAATTAAATTGAGGTTTAAAGTGCTTTTAAAACAATTTTTGTAACATCTCTGTCACACTTACATGCATGCTTGAGAGTAGCTCCACTAGGACTGTTACTCCCTCCATCACTCAAACTCTCTCAAATCGTTCGTTGTGGTTCAAAGTGTTTTTTTTTAAGTTTTGTGAAATAATTGTCACACTTATAAGCCCTTCGCCCTTCAAACATCTCAATTAGATTGAGGTTTAAAGTGCTTTTAAAACAATTTTTGTAATATCGATGTCACACTTACATGCATGCTTGAGAGTAGCTCAACTAGGACTGTTACTCCCTCCATCACTTTGTCTCTCAAATCATTTGTCCAGACGTCAGGCTTGTTTGACAACACATATCTGAGAATAGGAATATATGGAAGCTTATATTACACAAGGAAAAATAAGTCAGCTTTTGAAAATATATATATATATATATCTACAAATGGAAACAAATATAGTGCAACTGCAATGTACCAAGTATTGTGAGCTGACAGGACAAAGGATTTTTGGACAAAGTAAGCAACTTCATTCAGGCATTCACAAAGCTCCATACACACAAAAGAAAGTACCTTTACTATTTACTTTGTGACGCCTGTTCCACATTTTTTAGCAGAATAAGAGGGACAACATTTTCTTTTGTGTGTATCTAGCTATTGCGAATTCTTGAATCGGAAGTTGTTTACTTCATCCAAAAGCCTTGTCCCTCCTGCTCACTGTGAAGGTTTGTACTTTTGTACACAAAATATGCATATTAAGAGGAGAAAGGTCTACACATTTTAAGATTTTTCGACATACTGATAAGGGGCGACCAGTGCCTCTTCCCTCCTCCTCCCCCCCCCCCCCCCCAAAAAAAAAAAAAAAATGTTTTTTAAAAAAAAAAAAAAAAAAAAAAAAAAAAAAAAAAAAAAAAAATCCTCGTATGCATTCTTTAAACATCTTTGCTTTGCATGCTGCATTAGAAGGGAAGGGAAAAATATAGTAAACATGTGTCAAATTCAGATAATGAGCGCTCTCATATGTCATATGTCTACTAAAGCTATAAGAAAGGAGCTGCAGACAAAATAAGCTGTAGAATAGAGATGGATGCTGCATTATAAGCAGGGGTGATTTTCATCTTCATTCTAAAATCAAACAAACTGACATTGAACAGCATGCTTACCTGAAATCTAGAAGTCCATACAGAGCCCTTCGGATGCTGGGTGGGGGGTTCCTACGAAATTGCAAATGTCCCCTCCCTAGAAAAGAGGTAAAATGAACAGAGACTTGATTCAGTAACTAAATAAGATCTACATGGCGATTTATTTAATCACGGCACCCAGCCCAAGATATAGTTCAAACCAGATATCACCATGTTCAACTTGTACTCTTGAAAATTGAAAAAAAAACTATGAGAAATCAAGAGCCAGTCAAAAAAAATGGTTGGCCATAGTAAAAGCACTTTAAGGAATATCTTGTTCATATGATTTTGATTTACATGAAGTAATTCAATAACATACAACTAAAATGTCTAAATGATGCAACTTAGAATGTTCATGAATTGGAATGATGTGCTGATATATGTACACAAATTCTATTCTTTAAAAATTCAAAGTAATACTATTCATTAGCATTTGATTTTTATGTTACAGTACAAAGATCACACAATTTAACACTATTTGAAAATTCAAAGAAATACAATCCATCAGCATTTGATATCTAACAAATATTTGATTGCATTTTTATGTTACAGATCACACAATTTCACTCTTTATCTATACTTACTTCACAAATAAATCAAAATATGATTAAGAAATAAAAGAATTTGTAGATGAAATTTGATTGCTTCTTACCATCTCTGAACTGAATTGTTTGATCTACAAAGCTTCTAAGGATGACAAACAGTAGATTATGCTCCTCAACAAGCATTCGAGACTGTCAAAAAAAGGAAGAAAATTAATTAGAGATATAATCTCTTTAGGTTTCACGCACAAGACAAATATTAATATTTTCATAAAGTAAAGATGAGGACTTCATTAAAATAATGCTTTCTGCTCTAAAATGGTATAATAATCACGCATCATAAGAACAATAATGCAACGCGCCTTGAGCATTTTTTAAAGTGAATTTGGTGCCATATAAATTGTATTTTACTATAGATGCAATTTATATAGTGCACGTATCCACTCTGCTGAGTGCTCAAGGCCCTTTGCATTCTTATTAACCTGGCTTTAGTCCGGCGTACAACTGCAGACGTGGCATTTCAAGGAATAAATATTCCTACCAGGTATCCATTCACCTCACCTGGATTGAGTGCATCACAATGTGGACACATTTCTTGCTGAAGGAAATTGATTTTATTTTTTTTTTAATATATTTATTTGCCACACATGGGGTGAAACACCCTCCTCAGCCATAAGGCTGTTCTTCTAAGGGGTCCATGGGTGAGACTCGAACCGCACCACTCTGGTTGAAAGGCAAGAGCCAGGTCCACTAACACTACAGCGCCTCCTATTTTATTATTATTATTATGAACATTCAGGAGGATGAAACACAGATAAACACAGAATTTAAGAAGAACAAAAAAAAAAGAAATTTTGCACTTACCACTGTTGGTACTGTGAAGATTTGTACAGAGAGAGATGAGATTGATAAGGAGTGATCATGGTCATCGATGGTAGAATAGTCTACAAGGATTGTCCGATAATGCTGGATTCATACGACAGATAAACAAAACATTATAATTTTAATAAAGGATTGCACTTACAATCTGCCCAAACAAAATTCCACAATAGCCAAAACTAAAGCAAGAACCACATAATCATTATTATACTTCAGGGTGTTGTTGCCATTGATTACAAGTTGCTAAAGAGATAAATGCGTAAATTAAAATCACTGTTTTATGCATGTGTCGTTAGAAGAAAATATGTTTTTAAAGGGTAAGTCATATATATTTAATTTGCGATCAATTGCAACTTTCTAGGAACATCCCCTGAGACATTCCAATGCCAAAAAGACCTTAAACACATTGGCAAACAAACAAAAAATAAGTAAGCATCTCAGATATGCCTTTGGGATATTAAAGGCAAAAACATAACATTATACAAAATTATTATCATTACTAACATAAGTCAAATAGAATTTCTTTGTTTTGTCTGAAAAATTATTTCTTATTTTCCCAATTTTCTTAATTGTCTACAAATAAATCACCTGTTTTGGTTCTGAGAAACAAAATAAAACTTTAGAAATATGATTAGATGCAATTTTGTTGTGAATGTTGTCTCACCTTAGTAAAAAGTATTGCAAACTGTTTCTTGTGCTCTGAGTCCATCAGTAGAGTACTCATGAAAAGTTGATGCCAATGGGCTCGAGCAACTACAGAGAAAAAGTAAAATCATGTGCGATTGTTAAAGATACCATTGTAACATACAAGCTGCACATATACCTTGGACTTTGGACAAATCTAATGTCACTCATAACCCCAAAATATGACATATTTGAATGACGATCCATGATTAAGATAATGACTTTTGTAATATATATACCTCCAATAATATTCAATGCTCGTATATATTTTTTAAGTTGAACAAATATTCCCATAATTCATGAAGTAGACGGGACAAACTTATTCTAAAACTACCACACCTTAAAAAAGTGAAACTTGGTGACTGCGCCTTCATCTGCGCTGCTCCAAAACTTTGGGACAAATTGCCGATAGAAATTAGATCATCTCCATTTGTAGTTGTTTTTAAAAACTTTTTGAAAACTCATTTATCTCTTGAAGCTTTTCAATAATATCTTTTCAACAATATCCACAGGCCTTAACATCACTGCGCAGTAGAGTATATCCATATAGTGACTGCACTATATAAATTACATAATTATATTAAATATTATATGTGTAAATGTCAAGATGTACATAAAAACACAAAATCAACATCTTTAGGGATCAAAACAGTATTAAAAATACAGAAGTTGTGAAGATATCTGATTCCTCACGGTCCCCTCTCCTTTTCCTGCCTGTCAACCAATCCTACCCCTCTAATCGATCTATTTACTCTATATCAATTTCCTCTTTTCTTCATCATCAATATCATCATCATCATCATCATCATCATCATCATCATCATCATCATCACCATCACCACACCCATCATAATCATGACAATCACTATAATCATCATCACCACCAACATCGTCTCCATCACCATTACCATCACCATCCCCAATATCATCACCATAACCATCATCATCATCATCACTTCCATCCTCATCATCACCATCACCGTCAGCACCAGCACCACCACCATCTCACCTTTCCATAGATGTGTATCATGGAGCATGCTCACCTCTATAACAGCTGTCTGATGGCCCTCTTTGATGATGATGATGATCATCATCATCAGCAGCAGCAGCAACAGCAGCACTACAGGTCCACCATCATCAACATCAATATCACCACCATCACCATCACCAGCATCATCATCACCACCACCACCACTACCACCATCATCATGATCAACATCACTATCACCATCATCATCAACACCACCACCACTAC
>BQKZ01000064.1:93308-104285 GCA_036244855.1 Temnopleurus reevesii
CAATTTCCGGGAGGTGGGGCTTAAGACCGTGGGAAATTTTTTAATTAGTGAATGAAAAACACTGTTATTCATTAATTTTATGTTTAAAAAAAAAATAAAAAACGGGAAAAATTTTGTATAAGTATTATCTACAAACAGAGAAGCATAAATAATTGAATTGCACACGACCTTTAAGAATCAGATCAAACAGATTCCATTCAAGAAAATAAAGGGTTAAGAAAATTATTAAAAAGTCTTGATTTCATGTCTACACATCCGAGGATATCATCTTTACTTTCTCAGGATCAGGTCAGAACAGATACCACAACCTTATAAGAAACATGAATATTAATCAATTATTATATCTTTAGGACGGGTCCTTGGCTGAGGAAGGCATGCAGAAGCCATGAACTTAGGTTTCATCTTCTAAGAATCAGATCAAACAGATTCCACTTTAATAGAAAAATATTGGTTGAAGTCCTGGGGGGTGTTTCATCAAGATTTGTCACAGAGACAATTAATCAGTGCAGACATATTTCTTGATTGTGATTGGATGAAAAGCACTGCTATAGGAACTGTCGGAAAATGACTCCTTGTCGCTGCGACAAATCTTGATGAAACACCCCCCAGATTTCATGTCCACACAAACCAGAAGTCGCCTTCCAAATCTCAACATATTGCTATCGACGGAATCATGCGATAGATTGAAATTCAATATTGTCGGTAGTGAGAATTGTCTATGGGATAAATTTCATGAATCCAAGATGACTCTTCCAAGAAGACTTCAGCGCAATGAGCATCGTCACTGATGGACCAGTGCACTTAAAAAGAAATTACCTGACCATTATTATTATTATTATTGCACCAATAATTATACTCACTTTACGTGCAAACTCCTCTTCCTCCTCAGGTTGTATCTCATTGGCTTTGAAGATTTCAGGGACGATGTCGGCTATGAAGGAGAAGATGGCCTTCTCCAAAGATTTACTGTCTTTACATTTTTCCCACTCCTGAAAGATATAACAAAAGAAACAAACAATTAAATTGATTGATTGATTGATTAGGTTTTATTTCTGCGTTCGAATAATACAATATAAACAAACATATATAAACGTCAGTACATAGATCATAAACATTGTAAATCATAATAAATGTAGAAAAAATGAACAAAACACAATGATTAACATTATATCAAATGGAATAATGGAACGCAGGAGACCGACATCATGAGCGGTAAGGCCTGCCACAGATATCGGCTCACGTTGGTCTAGTGGACACCTGTCTAGTCATCAGGAGATCATAGGTTTGATTCCTACCCAAGTATACTTGTGAATTTTCTTCACAGCATATTAGGAATACACTGTCAATCACTGTACATTATATATATTCATGTTGATACACTGTATTCGGCAAGAATCGTTTCATTTATTACATTCAATAAAGCGGTTGTGAGAGTACAGTGCAAGTCAGAATTCAATGCTCCCTGATCTCACTATAAATACATGTATGGTCCTGTGATCCAAATATGATCCCATTGTTTTTTTACATCTTGTCCAAAGTTTTATAATGATAACGGGTAAGCAAAGAATTCTTAATTGCACTGTCCTGTAGTGAACTTAGTATTTCGCTTTGATGTGCGGAGGTTTGCAAAAGGTTTTGAAAGGTCTGTTGGCAGTTGCAAGACAGTTTTTATAGACACAAAATGTTGTACAATTTCTTAGAACAGTTGAAAAAAAATAATAATTTGCAGAACACTCTTAAGAATTTGCTAATGGACTCATACTGAATCTTCTTAAATTTGCTACAGTCACAAACAATCATCACTGAGTGAAATATTCCCTTACCTTTCATGGAAATTCAGTTGTGTTTTTTACCACAGTGGCCTATTGATTTACTTCTGTAAGTTACATTTGTACAGATTGCAGTACTTGTTATGAAATGTAATAGAAGAAAAGAAACAAGTGAAAAGAGAGCAAATTTGACCAATCCCCAATCACGGTTTTCTGGTTGGCCCTGTATCAGTCTTGAAACCATTAAAGCCCAAGTACAGTTTTGGTAAAGATGAAGAAATGTGAATTTTGGGGATATTTATCATGACATGTAATTCTTATACACATTTTTAGACCATACAATGTAGCATATTTTCTTATGAACTGATTCTTTTGAAAATTTGAATTTGACCGTTAAATCATATNTGGATTCCACATCTTCGCAATATTGCAGAGCTGAGGAAGATGTTAGATTTTACACCTGCTCCAGTGTCATTTGAACATGTATCGCCAGTGTCAAAGGGACATAGATTTACTTCGCCGCCAATCGCGTCGGACCCTCACGAATATTCTCTGGCACCAAGGCAAATAAGGGAATCATCTCGAACTACGCGATCGGCAAAGACTGTTGAACCTTATGGGCGGCGAGGACATTCGTTGCCACTTCGTTCCGATAGGGTCGAGCATACTATGCCCACTGCGATGTCGCGGGCAACAGTGGCTAGTCCTTCACATGGAGTTGAAGGTGTTCCTGTCCCACACTCACGAAGGCATCAGAGGAGTTATGCATCCATAGCAGGGAAGGGGGAGGAGCTAATAGAGGATGGCCACTCCCTTGCAGGTCGCGATCGTTCGGATGAGCCTCAATTCTCCTACCATGAGCAGACAGTTGGCAATGGACATGTCGTTTCTCGCGAGCTTGAAGACGAACCTCGGCTCCAAGATCGTGGTCATCCAGGCGAGTCTCGGCCAAGCCACCGCGAACAGACATCCGACAATGGACACGTGGGCCGACAGAAGCCTGAAGATGAACCTCGGCTTCAAGATAATATTTGTGACATTCAACCCCGCCAATGGCCAAGGAGGCTCATTCAAAATAATCTTTCCTCCGGCCAGTCAGGGGATAGACCGCCTTACTGGGTCAACTTGAACAATTCCTCTCGTCATGGCATATATTACAGGCCGCAATATGATCCAGTTGGTGAACAGCAAGCAGGCATATCTCACCCGACAAGGACAAATCCAAACTATGGTGTACATGTACCTCACCAGTTTAGGGAAATGTTTCACCCGGCTCATGACAATTTTCGCCATGACGCCCCACCATTACATGGGAGAGATTATGACTGTTATGAACCTGCCGCCTACTTCCCCGAAGAAGATCCCCACTACGCTCGATGGAGGAAATATCAATATCTAATCCAGGAATTTGCGCATCGATCCTACCAAACTGATCAACGCACACATAGGCACACTCACGACCCGGAGCAGTGTTACCCGGATCCATATCATCAAGATCAGTTTGCCTCTGGTGAGCAGGATCGTCGTTACCGTCGGTCCCGGACTTCGTCTCCATCACAATGCCCAAGAGAGGATTATAATCCCCGTCAGGAAGGAACTAGACAGCCTATGGGGGCCTCGCCGCCGCCAATCAGACGTCTCACCCCACCACCACATCCCAACCTAAAGCCAGCTCCAATAGCGGCTCCAAGGTTCAGCCCTCCGAATCCCACTGCCAGGGGTGCAAACTTAAAGCCAGCCCCACAGGCGGCTCCAAGTTTCGGACGTCTAACTTCTAGAGCTACAGTGAAAGACAATGGGGGCAGCCGAGTGGGAGGTGGCCAACCCGCTCTAGCTCCGAGGTCGAAGCTTCAGAAACCTGACCACCCACTGCCAGCCTTCCAATCACTCCGGCCCAAGCCTAACACACACTCGACGCCTGTGGGTACAACCGGCGTTCCACCTAAACCAGCTCCCAGGATGCATCTACCTAGGACAATTGGGTTCAATGGATCTGGGTGTTGGCATGCATTTTTCGCAAAGTTCACGTCCATTGCGAATGATAGCAACTGGGATTTCCAACGCAGGAAGGACCAGTTGTGCTGGGCCTTGGACGGGAAAGCTAGTGATTACTACTCCTTCATAACACGGAAGGACCCTACCTTAAGCTACCTCGATGTTGTCCTCAAGATGGAGAAACGGTTTGTCCCACAGGAATTACCGGAAGTGACACATGTGCAGTTCAATAATGCACGGCAAACTCAGGAGCAGTCGTATGTGGAATGGGCCGAGCACCTGCGGGCCTTAGCCACCAAGGCCTTCCCAAATCTTCATGAGGAATACAGGGAGCAACAACTTGTGCTACGCTTCTGTCAGGGATCAACGGATCGCGCCGCAGGGCAGCACACTTTGAATCGCCAGCCCCAAACACTCGATGAAGCCCTACGGGTTACTCGAATGTTCAAGCATGCACGACACGCCGTGCAGGTCAGACCTAGAATGGACATCAAGTCTGTCTCAGAATGTCATGAAAAGATGGTGCGGAGAGTTGAAACAGCCCCATCGCCCACCAGAATGACTCTGAATCGATCCGACTCTTATTCGATAGTAGCACGCATACACCATGTGGAACAGAAGTTTGAGTCATTTCAGAAGGCAGTACAAGAAACNGAATTATTATAAAATGAAATATCTGACCTGCATGAGTATGTTGGTTCTCCATTCTTGAAGACATGTCCACATAGCTGAGGAGGGCACTCAGAAGCTTTGAGATCACGCCTCACTTTCTCCGGATCAGGTCCGAACAGATACCATTCGAGGGTTAGCACAACCTAAGGTCAAAACGAACAGGAATATTGATCAATTATTATATCTTTAGGACTGGTTTTTGGCTGAGGAAGGCATTCAGAAGCCTTAAATTCAGGTTTCATCTTCTAAGAATCAGCTCAGATTGCACTCAGGAAAATATTAGGTGAAGAAATATTAACAAGTCTCAACTTTCTCAGGATTGGGTTCTAACAGATACCACTCTAAGGGGGATGTTGTTCAAAAGTTGCAATTGATCACTCATTGCTGTTGATCAGAATGCACCAATCAAAATCATTGTTTCATGTGCGTCTTGTTGAAAGCGCATATCGTGCGCGAATAAAAATGCGCGTTACAATTTAAAAAGTTGCGTTTGATTTGCAGTTCATTTTGAGCAACACCTCCTAGGATTAGCAAAACCTTATGTCAAAGCAAACAGGAATACATGTAGCAATCAAATAAATACGTCCGATTTGTATGACTATTGTAAAAATCAAAGTGATATAATGTACATGTTTTTCTTTGTGAGAAGATCACTCCATTTGGGCAGAGGTAGAACAGGTTTTACGTAAATATTTCAAATCTGATTTCTAATTTAGATTGTTGTACATAATATTTAGGTACTTGACTTCAGTTCACGAAATAAGAAAAATATTGTTTGGTTTTCTTTACTTATGCCATTGTTTTTATCTATAAGAGTTTCGCTAGAAAAGAAAAAAGGACAAAGAATCAACTAAAAAAAATGTTTATCTTTTGAAATATTTCTTTTAAATAGAAAAGATTCTAATAGGACACCGATATCATGTACATAAGAGTGGAAAGAAATGTTCAATAGAATATGTGTTATACAGTGTATGGACATTAAAAATATCAATAAATTGGACTGGATGATGTCTTATGTAAGATCTAAATAATAGAGATACTCACTTTACGTGCAAACTCCTCTTCCTCCTCAGGTTGTATCTCATTGGCTTTGAAGATTTCAGGGACAATGTCAGATATGAAGGAGAAGATGGCCTTCTCCAAAGACTTACTGTCTTTACATTTTTCCCACTCCTGAAAAATATAACACAAGAATCATGTTTGACTAAACAGTAAGCATTTGTAAAGGACAGTGCAAGTTAGAATTCATTGTTACATGTTATTTCTATAAAAGATCAGCACAAATATGGTCATGTGATCCCATAGTGATCCCATTGTCTCAAATTCTATAATGATAACAGGAAAGGAAAGAATTCTGATTTGCACTGTAATGTAGTCAAATTTTTGCTTGGGTGTATAGAGGTTTGGAAAAGGCTTGTTAGCAGAAAAAAGAAAAATAATAGTTTTACATGTATGTCACAAAATATTGTACATTTTCATTAGCAGGGACTTTGCAAAAAAATACTCTCAAGAATTCACTAATGGTCAAAATGAGGTATGGATTACATTTTCTTCCGATTCATCACTGCAATTGAATCTTGTTGAACATACTACGTTCGCAAAACATGTATGACTATAAAGTGAGATATTCCTTTAATATACATGTACCTGTGATGGAGTAACAATTATGTTCTTTCCAAAGGGGTCTATTGATTTTATTGCAGGTGTTACTTCTGTGCAGATATTGGTACTTGTTATGAAATATTAGCAGGAATTTACCAATTCAATTAACAATCCCACTTCTTTATGGCAGCCCTGCTATCAGTCTTGAAACTATTTGACATATTGTCAATGTCCTTGACAATATGTAAACTTTGTTGATTCAGTGCTGAGTACAGAACATAACTTTGTGAAAGTATTCAGTGGTTAGAGCACTCACCAACTTTAAAAAAAAGTTGTCTAAATCTAAATAAATTAACTAACATGTATAATTATCTTTTATTTCATTTTTTATCTCTCGAAATGTTTAAAGATATCCCGAAGCAGGGTCAATGGAGTGACCCATATTATGAGAAAGGTTTCTTAAAGGATCTCAGTTCATCCCTATTGACTGTTCACCCCATTTTACAGTACATGTACCTACACACACATGTAGCATTGTTGTGCATTACACTACATAAGGCATTATACACTACTGTACATAATTAATCAAATTTAACACAATATAAGTTCTGGGAAGAAGACTACTGATCATGACCCTCACAAGTAATTAGGGCTATTGACCCTGACCTTTAACTGTTTTCCACTGAAAGTTGATCACCCCTAACTGATTAGATCAATGTTACGTGTTAACTGGGATAGGAATCCAGGTTTCATTTATCCTGTTCTTCCCTGTCAAATTGGCCTCATTTCAAGCCTTCCTTTCTTTTTTTTAAATCACTTATACGTGCAGGACAAATATGTCGTACATATAATCAAATGATACATGACTGAGTCATGAATAGCTTTCATTTGGTAGGGCACCTTTTAAAGGTAATGGATAACATTAATTAAAGATAAGCTTGCCAATGTTAAATTGAACAAGCTTATTTTCAAAGGTGTTGAAAGAACATATTTTCAATATTCCAAATACTCCATTAGAATATCAGCCAAATGATGAAACAACATACACAGTGGAACTTTCATTTAACCAACATTTAAGAATATTTGTCATCACTTTATCAATGCTTACATTTGGAATAAAAATCAAAGAGCTGACAAGAAATAACAATCAACATACAAAATTATATTTCCACAACATTCCATACAGTATAATACCTAGTAATACATGTACCTTCTATGTTTTAATACTGTGCACATACAAATGTACTTGGCAATCGCTAGTAAGGAAGTGCTCTCAATATTTCATAGATCTCCAAGCCTTCTGGGCTGGAAAAGAGGGATGATATAAAGCTCAAAAAGAGCCCTGAATAAAAAATCATTTTAATACAGATGTGTAGTAAAAATCATAAAATCCTAAGAAAATCCAGGGTTTGAGATGACCAAAAACCATATTTTTGTTTTCTTCCAATATAGTAGGAGATCTACATAAATTTATCCAAGAACCATTGTACATTTCAATTGAATATTAATTGAATCAATAGTTTAATTACTGACAAAATATCTCCTTTCGGAAGTACATGTAAGTTTCCTGCAATGCCATTTGGTTTTAGGGTCAGAGTGAAAGGATGGTGTAAGGATAGTTGGGATGATTTGAAAGGCAGGTTGAAACAAAATAGCTCATTTTCCCTCGGGTCAATTCTTCGCATTCAAGCTGCAATGGGACAACATGCCAAGCCTTAAAGACAGTGTTCCCTATCCCTCAACCGATTACTAATTACAAGATTTATGTTTTAATATTTCATTAGCCCCATAAACAGTTTGAACCAAATACTTTTGTGCACCCGAAAAAAAAATTCTTTTAATTATTATTGCTAAATTAACTAGAATGATTATAAAATAGTCCATTTCCCTTGATTCAATTCCTTGCATTCAAACTGCAATGAAACAATATGCCAATATTGCAAGTGATATTCGACAGTTGAAATGAAAAATTGATGTACATTGCTTTAAAAGAAAAAAATGTTTGGTAATAAATCTAAATAGCTGTGTCTGCCTATAGCGAGTTTTTGAATTAGCTCACTAGTTCTGATCCGGGTAAATAGCCCGATCAGAACTAGCTCGAGCTAATTTGCAGTGCAGACGCAAATAGTGAGCTACATTGTAATGTACTGCAATATCTCGAGCTTAACAAGCACAAGATATCTTGGGCTAATTTCCAAAATAGTGAGCTAATTCGCGAAATAGCTCACTATTAACTCGCTCGTATTTTTCACAGTTAAGACGCTGCATATTTTATTTGCCTCAGGCTGTTTTCACAATCAAGGTCACACCAGCCCATCGCATTGGTTTTCCCCATGGTCACTCTTGTTTTAATTACCTGATAGTGCTATAATGGAGATGGGGTTCATGAATCTCCAGCTAAATCATGGAGGAGGGCAGATTTCATCTCGAGATTTTCAATTAGTGGTATAGTGCAACTCGGACAACTGAATCTCGAGCTAAATTGGCAAGATGGGTGATCGGGCTAAAAACTCAAGATCAAGGAAAACTCGGGCTAGTCCAGCACCAGCTAGAGATATCGAGGATACTTCCAGAAGTGTACATTGAGAGGGTATAAATAAACATGTCACTGAATCCATGCAGGGGGAAGGACGATGAATGAAAGGGGATAAAACCAGAGAGGCACCTCTATGATAAAACATTCCATCCCGACATGGAACTCAGCATGCAAATTAAAACAGGTATCATTTTTAATGCAATCCCGATGGCCATTCCTTTCTTCATTAACTGTAGCATGGATTGAAATTCATGCATATGTCCTTCTCCTTCCTAACTCCTCCACCCCGTCTTCCTCTACAATCCACTTGTATCCCCTTCCTCTTCTCCTCTCCTTTCTTCTTCATCTTTCCCTGTACTTAATCTCCCTTCCTCCCACCTGCCCCCCCCCCCTGTTTTCCTCTGCAATTTTTCACCCCTTCCTATTCTCCTATCCTTTCTTCTCTATCTTTCCCTGTGATTAATCTTCCTTCCTCTCCTCCTCCCTGACTTCCTCTAAAATCCACTTGTCTCCCCTTCCTCTTCTTCTCTCCATTCTTCTTCTTCATCCCTGTACTTAATCTCCCTTCCTCCCGCCCGCCCCTCTCCCTCCCCAACTGTTTTCCTCTGCAACCTGTCACCCCTTCCTCTTCTCCTCTCTTTTCTTTACTACATGAGCCTTTCCCTGTGATTAATCTCCCTTTCTCTTCTTCTTCTTCTTTACTCTCCCTAAATTAAAAAAACCACTCCCATCCCCCTACACTCCACTCAAATACCAATTCCCATCATTCCAATCACCCCTCCCCTCCATCCATTTGTACTTTTTGTCACCCCTCCGCCCCCCCCCCCCACCCACACAATCTGTCCGTATCAGATCTGTCCTGCTCTTCTCTACCTCCCTCCATCTCACCATCTGTCCCTCGTTTTCCCTTCCCCATCACCCATCCATCTTTGAGAAATCACGCTTGACAAGATATCAAAATCTATGTCCTATTCCTGCACTATATTCATTTCATTACTCATGATCGAAGCTATTATTTGCCAAACACATGAGAAGGGGTTACACCATAGACGTATCATATGACCTGTTATGACACCATCTTTGCATGCAAGATGATGCAGTTCCAAAGTTCAAGTAAACTGAGTGCTCACCAATCCTACATCATCCCATCCTGTACATGAACCTTACATGAGCTCCAAATGCATGGAATATATGAATACATCTTGCACATGCAAGTATATTGATTGACAGATAATTACGGCCAGACAATATCCTACAGAGCAAGAGGGAGACTGAGCAACAGGTTTGGTGTTAATAAACTGCATCTTGGATAGAAAATCTTCCCCATTGGACACATTTGAAATGAAATCAGACTCTTTCATGCTTTTTTTAATCATGCTGAAAAGTTATCATTCAGTGGATGATCATATTTTGCTCTTAAAAATTAGTACCATATATTTTTCGAGAAATTTCCCCCTGCAAATTATAACATGGCATAAGTTCCTTCAACAGTTGGAGCTCTACGCTGTAATGATTCAATTCAATTCAGATTTAATAGAAAAATACAAAGTCTGAGGACTTATGGTATTTTGTTTTACAAACAAAACATAATAAAAGTCAACATATCATTTACATGCAGGTCTAACAAGATAAATTGCAGATATAATATTACATACATATGTACAAACATTAGGTGGCAAAATATCAAAAACATGCAAAAAATAAATTCTTGAAATCAAGAAAAACACAAACTAAGAGTAAAATGCCGGAGCAAAATCGAAATTGTGGCTCCATCAAAACAATGCACTCTATCAATACATCTAAAAATAATAGTAACGAGTGTTGAGGGCAATATAACATATAGTGCCTGACATAGCATCATCATTGCCTGAGTTGTAAGAAGACGGCAATATGGTGCTAGTGAGGGTACTACATGTAATGTAACTGCAAATTTGTAAAAGCTTGGTTGAGATGCCTAATAAGGGAAATAATCTTATTTCTTATCTTTTACATTAAGGCCTTGAAATAGCCCAAGGCCATTGGAGTCCATGGTCTCTAGTGTTTAGTTCTCGACAGGTACAAGTACGTATATTTGGGCTCAATAGACAATTGCCCCTCATCAAGACTTCCTTGACCCAAATAATCCTAGTTCAGGGCCTGCAATGTAATACTTGCAAATATCTGCAAGATGATAATATCTTTTTCCCAAGATTTCATCATAAAATCTTCCTGATTTCCCACAAATACCTAACCTCTCTAACGCTCGCATGCTTGTTGAAAAGTAAATTACTGATTACGAGTGTCTGTAATCCTTAAAAGGAGAGTTCACCCCAAAATTTTAATTTTTCAACAGATGCAAACAAAATTTGGTGAGAAGAACAAAAAAGGTTTGAGTGAAATCGGAAAACTAATAAGAAAGTTATG